>OW026524.1:6248534-6508117 GCA_932274085.1 Protocalliphora azurea
TTATATTATATTATATTATATTATATTATATTATATTATATTATATTATATTATATTATATTATATTATATTATATTATATTGTATTATATTATATTATATTATATTATATTATATTATATTATATTATATTATATTATATTATATTAGATTATATTATGTTATATTTATATTATATTTGAAACTTACATTATATTACAAAACTGTTTCTTGCAAAAAAATAAGGTTTATAATTCAATGTATTCAAAATAAGCTTTATTGTTTTGCATAAAATTTTGTCCAATATTGAAAAAATTTAAAAAATATATATACTTTAACATATTTTTTACAAAAGGAAGTTCAAAACATCTTTTTTTATCAAAGTTTTATTTTCATACTTTCCTTCTAGTCTAAGTGTTAATTTGATTTAAATGATTTAAATTTTAACCATTTCTAATACTTACTGCTTCTACGTTTTATATTGGATGATGAACTTGAGTTCTGTTTTTCAGGTAAAATAGTTTCATTATCATCTTCTTCATTTTCTTCGTCATCTTCAATTTGTTCTTCTTCTACTTCATCTCCTACAGCTGATATCAAAAGTTTTGAAACGCATGTGATTTCTGCAACAGGAACTAACATTCTGTAAATTCAATTGTGTATGTCCTTATGGTGTCCCATGAAGTTTGCTAACCGATGTACAGATGCTTCCTCAACATTAAGCAACGATGTTGCTATGTGTTTTCTTAATGTGGTGCCTCTAAGACTTTCTGGAATTTGGGCTCCACACTCTTCAGAAAATCTCTTCAATAATGCTCTGTAATACATCTTTGTTACATTTGAAATCGTTGGCTTACTAAATATGTATTTATTTTCCTTAGCTATCCCTGCATCGGTTCTATATTTTAAAATTATTTCAATCGCTTTCACACTCATTGGACATAACGAAACGCTGACTGTCCTACCCAGTTTGCCACGCAGTGTAATTCTTACGAATTGTTTTGCAAATTTGATAGAATCTTTTGAAACAGTTATTAATTCTTTGTTGGTAAAATTTTCAGTGGTAAGTCTTTCTATTTCTCCAGCTCTTCTCCGATTAAAAATCTGAATAAATTCCGCCCTTTGCTTTTTGCCACACTTTTTTATTAGTGAAGTTAAGTTTTGTGCTACAGCTGGAGTCTTGAACCACATTAAGCTTTCATCCCAATTAGCCACAATCCGAAGAGCTTTAATACATTTGTCAAATAAATTTGGTTTAAAAATTTCTTTTAATTCGTTGACTTCTGGATTATTTTTTTTTTTTTTTTTAATTCAATGATGAAACGCCCAAGTAGCCTCAAATTTGCTCGAATCATATCATATGTTCCAAAGAATATTTTTCTGACAATTTAATAATAAGCTCATCGTACCTTACAGACCTTGTTATTTCATCGTCTCGCAAAACCGGAAATATTTTGGTTCTTAAAACCTTATTTGCAGCTGAATGTATAAACTGAGTCAATCTACGACTTTCTATTAAATTGCAACGTTTATTCTGAGTACGTACCACACTTTGCAAGATGAATTCGAAGGGTCCTTTTGGAATAGAAGCCCTTACAAATTCTGCAACAAACGTAGCTATCAACATTATTGTTACATTTGGCCTGCTGTTATCTACTTACAATTAGTACTCCACTATTGAGATTTTCCGATGTATTGTGCATAAAATCTCCTTGTTTTCTTAGTTTGTCTATTATTTTTAAACGTTCTTTGCTTGTTTTGGGCATAACTGAAGCCATTTTAACATCCTTTTGATCTTTATGCTTTAAAAATAAATTTCTGCTTATTTTGCATATCAATGTCTTACAATAAATGCAATAATATGTTTTTGCTTTAGTTTCGAAATATAGAACTATAACTTTATTTACGTTAAGAGGAACATTTATATTATCATATTCTTCTAACATGCTTTTAGAGTTTTCAAGATATTCTATACGTGTGCTAGCTGTGGAGTCTTTAATATATTCCGATAAAGTGCTATCGTCTATGATTATTGAACTCAAGTCTGCGAAATTATCCGGTTTTGTACTATTCGTTGATACTATGGTACTGTCATGGTGTATAATTGCGTCGATAGACAAGGTTGATGTTTTTGATTTATCGTCATAGTCATCTGACTGAAACAACAACGCATATGAATTACATGATGAGATATTGTTTGTTACAGTTGTATTATTTTGTTGCACAGTTGTGCCGAGGAACATTGCTGAAATTTCGGTATTAAATATAACAAAATTATCAGAATCTTTAGTTTGCTCGAACTTAATTTCTGAGGAATTTTTAGCTTTATCAATAGATGATGACAAACTATCAATATTATTTATTGTGCAAAGAGGCAAATTTGTGGGAATACGGTTAGGAGATTTAGCGAGCTGTGGGCAATATTGGGTCTCATCAGTTGAAATGATTTTGTAGCTAAGTAAAATTTCTTTTGGTAAATTGGTAAATTTATTTTTTTCTTTTAAATTGTTGGTGGCATTTTCTAAAGGATTCAAATTTGTTATATATTGACTTTGTAGTTGGATGCTAGTTTTATTGGAGGCGGATTCTGTCAAATTTGTATCATCAGATATGGAGGATTTGAAATGTGTTTGACAATCCTGGGTTTGTTTAATTGAATTTGATTTTTTACTGTATTGGATTTCTTCAATAACATTTGTTAGTTGATTATTTTTATATTCTTTTTTGGTATTGATATCTGTTTCCGTGGTGTTAGATTTTTTAATATCTGCAATGCTCGATTTTTCTGAATTTTTATTTGTTTTGGTTAGGGTAGATAAAAAACATTGCCATTTTGATTTAAATTAAGGACAAGTCTGCGGTTAGGGATAGTGTGTGCTACATGGTCATCGATATTTTTTGATAACAATTTTATATTACGATTTTTTTGTAGATGTTTTGTAGACTCAAATGAAATGGAAGAAGAGATGCGTTTTTTACATACAGTATTTTGATCATTTTTTGACAAACTAGAAATTTTTGTCTTTTTTCCGTTTGAGATCAAAAAGGTATGTCTTATTATTTAAATATAGCATAAATTTATAAATTAATTCTCAATTTTTTCCTAAATGCTTTTATAAGCTACTATACTTTAATCACTATTAATTAATGTGATTTTTTGATGGCTTAATTTCACAACATTGTATCGAAATATTATTATATTATTGTATTTTATTTTTATTTTATATTGTATTTTACAACACAGGTACTTTTTAATTTTTTTTCTTCATTTTTAGAATTTACAACTGAAAATTTCTCGTTGTGAAACCTAACAAGCGAAAACATAAGTGAAAACATAAGTTTAATTATCTTTTTAACTTTATTATTATTTTTTTATGAATTTTCGAAACTAGTATAAAATCGAAGCTTACAAATCTGAATATTGGTAGTAGATGTACTCTTTTGTGCTTTATATCTTTTTTAGAAACTCAGGGTATAGCAAAACGTAACATTTTTTAAATTTTTCATGTACAACTTGAGTGATACCTGATATTTTGAAAATGTCTTACTTGAAAAATAGCTTGAGAACTAAAGGGAAATTTCCCACATATATTTTTATCAAGAAATATTGTAAAGTTTTTTTTTTTACAGAAGTTGTTACATTTTAGTACAATTAAGGTTCAAAAAATACAATTTTTTATTCAATTTAATGCAATACCCAAAATCAATTTAGTACAATACCCAAAATCGAATTATTTTTTTCAAACACTTCATTTTTTTTTAATATTAAAAAATAAAAACTTGGAAAATATAAGAATTATGTATATTCTTTAATTAAGAGAACTATTTGTATTGAAAAGTTCCAAGGCAAATTCTAAATAAAGAAATTCTTCGATACATTTACATAAATAATTATATTTGCAATTAATAGGCTGCAATCAGGAATAATTCGAAAAGGTTCAGCTTAAAAAGAAATACTCCTGGGGTGAAAAATCGCCTAAAAATGTAATCAAGCCAGAATCTTTGATGCCATTAAGTCGATTCAAATTTCTCTAGGTAGATAAATTTCTTCTAAGAATATCATATGGACAAATCGTGGAAACATAATCCGTTCAAAATACTATTTCAATAAGCCCTGCTCTTATAATAAAGTCCAGGAAAAGATTCAAATAGTAGCCTCATGTGCATAAAGGTATAAAAAAGCAAACATTTTTTTACTTTCTAAGTAAAATTTCCCTGCTTGATAAAATTGTTAGGTGATCTTCCGTTCCAGAAGAACTTTGATACACTATATATTTGTAAATTACTTTAAAGTGACACATCTTAACTGGAAATGAAAAAATTATATTAGAATTCGGTACTTGGCATTTGTTCAGACCTTCGATTTTCTTCATATTTTTGACGTTCCCATTCCATACAAATATTTCTCGAAATTCATGACCATTAATGATTCTTATATTTTTTTAGTTTATAACTATTAACAGCGTTATCAAGATTTAAAAAAAGTTCGGAATTTTTTTCTGACTCTATTTTTTGACCATACTTTAACAGAACCGTTTGAGTCTGAGGCGATGTACCGTTATTGCAATAATATTAAGGGATATAAGTTTTATAAACCGGTCCATTTATCAAAATCACAAATTGCTACTTGTTTAACAAAAATTTGGTGTTTACTACAACAATTGATCTGTCGTAATTTTTTTCTGTGTACAATTAAAACTAAAGGCTTTTATCAAAAACAATATGTATGTTTAAATAACTCATCTTAATTTTTATTTTCTTTTGCTATTTAAATTCGCTCAAACCATATATATAAAAAATGTTCATATAAATCACACTTTCAATGATTCAACGGCAAAAATAAATTTGTTAATTGTAAATGGTACAAAATAATCCCAAAAACATATGTGGACTGGTTTATAATTAAATAAGTGAGAATAATATTTGTAACTAAACGTTTTACTTCCAATTTCATACATATAGGTTCAGTATTGTAAAAAAGTTCAAAAATAGCCATTAAAATAACAAAAAAGGACCAAGAAGTTCCTTTACATGTTTTCTCATGTAGTCATATGAGAATAAGTTCCAAAAATTCCCCTTATGTGAAGTCACTTATTCAGGGCAATATATATTCACTCGCGATATTTTATTCAATTTCATGCTTCTATGTTCAATATTAAAGAAAAGTCAAAAAGTAGCATTGGAAAAAAGAACAAGCACTAGGGATAACGATTATTCGGGGGCAATTCCAAAAAACCGGTTAAACATTTCAAAATTAAAAAAATAAACCCGGTTTTTTTGCTTAAAATTTTGAAATAGAAAATACTATATTGTGGGGGACTTTAATTAAAATGTTTAAAGAAAAAAGTATTGTAAATTTTCTAAACATCAATAGTGAGTTAGTAGTAAGGAAAACAAATCATGTTTTTCTTTTAATATTGAAACTTAAGGTAATATAATTTAGATCAGTGACTTTTATCAGGTATCTGCAATTTGATGTAAAATTGATAAAAAAAAGTATGTTCTGCATTTAAACACAATTTTCACGGTTTATTGAATTAGAGATACAACAGAATTATTTTTTCAGTGTATCAGATTTTTTATGCAGATTTTGTCAGAACTGAATTGTAATTTCACACAATTGGAAAAAATTTTCATAATGAAAAATAATATAATGAATAAAATTGAAAAAAAAAATCTAATAATTTATAAAATATTTTTTATTTTAAGATTTTAATTTTAAACTGAAAGAAAAGAAGAAAAATTGCTTAAATATTTTCTTCTCACTGAATCAACTGCTTGTGTGCTCAAGAAGTATTTTCCTAATATCTTAACAAAAATTGAGTTTATAGGATTTAATAGAATTTTAGTTCTTTTTCTTAACACTTGAAAAAAATCATGAGGGCAGTGTAAAAAACGCAATAGTATTTTAAACCTTCGTCTCAGTATTAGTAAAAATCAAACAAATAGGAATTTTGAAAACTATCCAAAATTAACTTAAATGCTTACGAAGAAATGTATTCATGCAAATTGTCATGTCCTACACTAAAACAGATCTCGAGATAAACGATAATCAATAATTGGTATGGAGGGGGCCACCTTCCCTGAGCCTACCCGCATTTTGTTCTCAGAAAGAACCTATTTAGCAAGAAACTTATTCACGCAAATTGTCAAGTAATCCACTACAATAGTTCTCGAGTTATACGATAATTAATATTTGGTTTGTATGTAGGGTACCAAATCCTTTGGGTCTACCCGCCCAATTTTTTTATTAAAAAGGGCCTATTAGTAAGAAACTTATTCATGCAAATTGTCAAGATCTCGAGATGTACGATAATTATTATTTAGTTTGTATGGAGGGTATAACCTCACATGGCACTTCCCGCACAATTAAAAAAAGAACTTATTTAGTAAGCAATTTATTCATGCAAATTGTCAAGTCCTCCACTATACTAGTTCTGGAGATATATACATATACGATAATTAATATTTGGTTTGTATGGGGGGTATCATCTTCCCTAGACCTACCCGTCCAATTTTTTATCAGAAAGAACCTATTCATTAAGAAACTAATTCATGCAAATTGTCAAGTCCTTCACTATGATAGTTTCCAAGATATACGATAATTAATATTTGGTTTGTATGGGGGTACCACCTCCCCTGGACCTATCCACTTAATTTTTATCAAAAAGGGTCTAGAAGAGACTTATTCGTGCAAATTTTCAAAACCTCTAATATAATAGCTATTGAGATATACGATAATTAATATTTCGTTCGTATGGGGGTTCTACCTCCCCTGAACCTACCCATCTTATTTTTTTATAAAAAAGAACCTATTTAGTAAGAAACTTATTCGTGCAAATTGTCAAAACTTCCACTATAATAGTTATCGAGATATACGATAATAAATATTTGGTTTGTATTGGGGCTATAGTCTGAGAGTTTTTCCCACAAAATAGGTTTAGATATAAACGACATATGTAAAATATAGTTTTTATCCAAATAAACGAAGACAGTCCATTAACAAATATGGTTTGATTTTTATATGTATTAAAAATGACCTTAGCCTGCGTAAACACACCATGGCCTTTTGTTGTGTGACGTTTAATACTTCAGTTTTTACTTGCGTGCGCAGTTTGGTGCGCCCAAATGTTGTGTTAAGTAGGAGTTTTTTTATATGGAGTATGACATTTACGTATACTACAAGTCAGCTGCCTGCAGAATGTACTCTCCTCAGTTTTTTGGCGCCAACATTTCTATATGTAGAAGCCTGCTGTTGAAAAATTTCTAACGCAGCACCAAAGACGAAAACTTTATCTTTAAATAAGAAATTTATCTATAAAGAATGTGTATATAAAAAAAGGATTTTAAAGGATAATAATACTAAATAAAACAACATATTGAAGATTCTTAAAATATATTCCGCTTGTCGATTCGTGCTTTGGGATTTGAGAAAATATGGTCTAAAATTAAAACTTTCATATAAAATGGGTCGAATTCGGGAGGGTGTGTACCATAATCAATTGAATTATTGGGCTTTTTTTTATCTTAATGTCATCTCTGTGGAGTTACCTTTCAGAAAAGTGCAAAATTATTATATGTTGCTAAAGAAAATTTTATTTTAGATAAAAAAGAGTGTAGATACTTTTTCGGCTAAAAAAAAACACAAAAGGTTGTCTTTTTTGAAATTTTCAAATCCAAAATCGTTTATTTTTGAACTCGGTAAAGACATCGACTTAAAATTTTTTTTATTCAATAGATAATTTTGTTCTTTAATTAGTTAAGAAAAAAACTAATAAAATTGGTCGGAAATACTAGGATGTATATAAAAAAAACTGGACCAAGAACATGAAAAATTATGGCGCTTAAAACTTCAAACACAAATAACTCGAAAACTATAAGGGATAAATAGGACACGTAAGCATATTTTTTATAGGTCTTATCAGGGCCTACAACAATATATAAAAATATTTGAAATCGGACGAGAAACAAAAATTTACCTAACGTTGAGTCCTCTTAGATCCGCCCCTGAGGGGTTTTGTTGTGCCCCCCTTCCAAACTTAGCTTAACTCCTCTGCTACGCCTATACCAAATTTCATGAAAATCCAACCAGCCGATCAGAAGTTACAGATTTATTTCCAAAAAATTTCGATTCTGCCCCACTGTAAGTTACATTGAGGTGGTAAGTTACATTGAACACAAATAGGATCATTTTTACATTTTTGTTGAGTGTCCTAATTTTTGACATGTTTTGCAATGCATCGGATTTGGTATGTATTCACGAATATTTTCTGTGTTCCAAGGAACTTAAATTTTTTCTGGCAAGTGATTTAAGTCTAATGTAAGAAGTAAAACACCAGTTTTAGCAATTTTATCATCTATTATTTTTTGGAATTTGTATACGTCGAATACGGCTTGGTTAGAAAGTTTTCTGATGATTTCGTCATCTGAGACGTCATTAAGATACGGAGCATAGATTGTTCCTTTAGGTTTTAATGTAGCTTACATTGAATTGAGCCAAGTAACTCTTTAGACTGAAGGAATTTTTCAGCAGTTTGCTTATTGTTCACCAATGAAAGGAGGCTTTTATCACGAAGTTGGGAAATAGATGTAGCGTCTTTGCTGATTAATTCTATTATTCTATTCACTGAGGCAATGGAGTTGTGTCTTTATATTTTGTTTTTTTTTTACGTTTGGAACTTATCGAATCAGCTAGTAAAGTGAAACGCTTGTCCTCAAGGTAGAGAATCCCTGTGGGCATGTTTTAGTTGTTTTTATATGTATATATATTAACACGTAGAGAGAAAAAGTAGAATCATGTTGTAAAGCGATAACGAGAAAAGGAAAAAAAACGAACAATCCGAGTGTTTTGATAATACGTCTGCTTATGACAAGTACTAGCCGGAGACTGAAGAAAAGAGTTAGACATAATCAATTAGAGTCAATAAAATCCGGAGCAATAGAGAATATTGGTATAGAATTATTGTTTGACAGCATTCGTCTTAAATTATTAAGAATAACAGATCTTATGTCGTCTTATAGGAGAGACATTAGAAAATTGCTCAGTATATAAGGTAATTTTATTTTATGTGGTGATTTGAATAGTAAGCATCGTAACTGGGGATGTTCAAGAGCAAATGCTTATATGAATTTACTTAACGATTTGACGCTTCATATTCCATTTACCATTATGTACCCAAATGATCTAACTCACATACCAACTTCTGGCAGGTCGCGAACTTCGACTATTGATATTCTTCTGACGAACATTCCGTCATATATATCCCAACTACAAGCTTTAGACTAGGCTAGTACACCTATTGTTCCGGACTCACACTTAAATTGTATTAGACTTCCAGGGGAAATTATTGAATTTATAAGAATAAGTAATACCTACTGGAGGCAGTTTCAAAAATACAGCTATAATTCTGATCTTCGCGAATACAAAGCGTTTTAAATAATAGCGCTTTAGTAAACCATGACTCCCGGAGTCAGAATTCATCTAAAGAAAGAAAATCTTGTGGTCCAGATATGATTAGAAACGAATTTCTGAAAAATCTTCCAATTTCCGGAATTGGGCATTTAACTTATATATTTAATTACTACTTGAAGTTTTAATAATTTCCTATTCCCTCGAAATTTGACAGAGTTGTGCCTATTTAAAAACCGGGAAAACCAGCTAATGAGGCGAAAATTATCGAGTTTACTAAATGGAATGGGAAAACTTTTCGAAGGAATTATTAAAGACATACTTTGCAGTTTTATTGGCAGTAGGAACAACATAATGAACAGTTTGTTTTCCGCCGTTCGCATAACTCAACAAGTAAAACGTGTTACAACTTTTGTCAATCATGAATTTGAAAATCGAAAGTCAGTTGCTGTGGTTTTACTAGACGTCGAAAAATCCTTTGGTATAAGGGTTAAATATATGGATTAATTACATATTGTTAAACTTATTCAAAGTTTTCAGAGTCTTCGTATTTTTAATATTAGAATTAATTCTACATTATCGAGATTTTTTGTGTTGATGCAGGCGTATCATAAAGTTCTGTTTTCGGAGCACTGTTGCATATCATCTATTGTGCAGAATAGAGAAGCATAGAGAATGTAACTATGCTTTTTATGCGAATGATACGGCAATATATTGCTCAGATGTTTCTCCTCAGATAATTATATATAATATACAGAACGCTCTTAATATTCAACGTGAATGTTACAGATATTCCCTGGTCTAATAATGTTAGATACTTAGGAGTTTTTCTGGACCGAGGTTTGACGTTTAATGAACACACGGTCCACATAATAAGTAAATATAATACTGCAATAAAAATGTTGTATCCTTTAATCAAAAGAAGGTCAAAGCTAAGCATACACAATAACATAACGATTGTGAAATCAATTTTTCCAGCCATTGCATTATACGCTTTTCCTGTTTGGGGCATATGTGCAAAAACACATATTAAAAAAAAAACAAATCAGCCAGAATAAATTACTCAAAATGATTATGAGATTACCTTGGCATTACTCCACTAGGAGATTACATACTTCATGTAATGTAGAATATATCGCTACACGTATTCACAAACTTTCAGGTGCAAAAAGTCAAAAAACGATTGCATTTCAAACCTATATACATAAGTTTGAATTGTAATTAGTTCGTGCTTCCTATTATAATTTTATCTCTTGCTATCCTTAATACAGTATTTGCTGCCCCATTACCTATTTTATCTAAGTTTAATAGTATTTTTCTATTAAGTAATTAACTTAAGTAACTTAATAATATGTTTATAATTAAAATTTTATTGAAGGTTTTTGTAATTATTTTCCTTGCGTTGCTTTTACAATTATTTAATTCTTGCGTGTTAAAATAATCCGTAGATTACAATAATATATGTAAAGTAGATCAGATCTCTTAAAAATTTTATTTATATTAACATTGTATCGAAATTGATTTTGAAAATACATAAATAAGAAAAAGAAAATAAAAATATTAATATATTGAATTTTATTTAAAAAACTATATTTTAATATATAAAATATAAATTCTTTACTTCATTTACTTTAAATTTTGTGTACATAATACATTTATTTTGTAAGATAAAAAAAAAATTAGCTGAAAATAGTTGCAAATATTTTACAACTTGTGTTCACAAAATATTCACTCTAGCAGCATTTTTAGTTAAGGGCAAATAGTTTATTTTGTCCAAAATTAGCTAGGGACTCACATATCCTAAAATAAAAAAAAAAGCAATTTTCGTTTTGATTTGATTCTAAATAGTTTAAATAATTACTTTACTCGGCATAGCCTTATAGCACTGAAAAGCTTAAATTTTTTGTGATTTACTTCCTTCAAGTTTATTAGCTAAGATGGAAAAGGGGCGGATATATGAGGGGGATTTAGTATCTACAGAATTATTATAGTGAAAATCTTAAAACTTCGTAGAAATAATTTTCTTTTATCAAACTACTTAGCTGTCACATTAGATTAATCAAAAGAACTATTTAAGTGAAAGTCTGCTTCTTTGGGAATTACATCAAATGGTAAAATTAAAATAAAAATGGGGCGAATGCAGTCTAATCGAAGGCTAACAAAAACATGGATAACCGTATATACCTAAAAAATTTAGATGTTTCAAATAGGCAAAATTTGGATAAAAAGTTGGTTTTTGATGTAACTAAATATTGTTTCAGTCATATGAACATGTATTCTTTCTTAGTTTTAATATTCCATCATAGTTAGTTATTTAAAATAAAAAACAAAAATTTCGATAACTCTCAAAAAATTGGGTAATATCAAAAGGTTTTTGTTCGTTTTGGAATTTTGCGTTTTTTATTGACCGTTAGCTAAAGACGCATACAAAAGATCTTAAAAAAACTATCGATTATGAAAACGCATTCAGTTTATTAATCCCAGTTTTGAAATATCAGAATATATGGGCTCAAAATTTTTATATAGTCAAATTCAGAAGAATCTAGATTAAAAAATTAGACTTGATTTCTTCTTAGGACTGATATCTATAAGGATATCTTTCAGTAAATTATAAGATATTTATATTTTCCTAATGAATGTTTTATTTAGTAGAGAATGAGTTTGACGCATATCAAACATACAGTACTTTGAGAACTCATGTGTGTATTCCTGAGTGGTCTGTAGGATTCGCCTTCCCAACCGACTCTGCTACGATAGTGAGAATTTTTATATTAATAAGATCAGTTGATTAGAAATAACAGATTTATTTGTCAGTTGTTTCAGCAGCAAACATATGAAGCTTGTATGCTTATAAGGATATACAAAATTATTCTAAAACGAAAAATTGCGGTTGTAATTTGGCAAAAATAGAAAAGGGGTATATAGCCACATATTTTTCTCTAATATGAATTTGAAATTCTATCATTAGATATTAACAATTTATTGAAATTATGCTTTTAATTATTAATTAGTTCAATGCAAATAATGTATTTTTAATAACTTTTTTTCGAATAGAAATGACAATGTTATGTAAAAAGGAAAATTTAATTCAATTTTTTAAAACATCCTGTTAGTCTTATACTTCAAGTTATTTAAATTCAAATTAACTCAATTTGTATAAAAAAATGGACATAAAACGGTGTTTAAAAATTTGCGTGACACCTGATGAAGATCAGCCTATAGAATCACACAAAGAATCTGCTATTTGTGTGGTAAATTTCATGTGCATCCGCTATATAACTTTAAAAAAAGAACGTGACATCCAATAATAAAGTCATATAAATTTTTGTTCCTTCTAAAGTATACACAGATAAGCCAAAAGTTCTCTGAATTGATGGCGTTAAAAATTATTTAAAATATTTCTTTACAAAACGTAGGCTAAAACAAGGAGAATTTTGTAATGCTTAAACTTCCTAACTTTGTACAAAATATTATGTGCATTGGTTCCATATTTTTGGTGTATTGTCGTCACAAATATATATTATGACAAATAAATCACAAAACTTTATTCTCAAAAGTTTTGTTTATGTTGAAAAGGACGTACATTCAGGTCTCGATTTGAGTCGTTTCGATTTGCGTCGGTGTTTATAATTTTAATATTTCGATTTGCATCGCTATGACTTCGATTTGCGTTGATATATACAACATACATATGTTTTCTCTGTAAATTAAATTAACTTAATTAACTTATGTGCAAAATCTTTTGATTCATTGATTTTCTTTGGTTTACTTTTAACGAAGTAAGTTTTCACTATATGTTTAGAAAAATCCTTGTAATAAGGAAAGTTCTTATAATTGTTCATAACAAGTGTAAATGCATTGAGAAAATTTTGTTAGAAGAAATGGAATCAACTTTTTGTGAATAGATAGAAAGTGAAAAAAGCTTTTATATAAGTATTTTAATTTCACCACTGCACAAAAAATGCTCCTTTTTATTAAAGATTAACTTCTTGTTCCCTGTTCAATTTTTTTTTATCTTGACACCAATTATTAAATACAGAGAAAATAGTGATACTATTTCGTCGTTTCAGTTTACGTCTCAATTTTCCGGTACAGGTAAATGACGCAGATCGGGCCCTTAGTTTATCAGCATCAGTTGCTTTCCAACATTATATCGAAAAATAAATTTATTAAAAAAAAGTGGGCGTGATATGCAATAAATAGGTCATATAAGCCATAGTTTCTTGCGGACTATATTTGCGATAAACTTATGTGAACCAGTTTTGTGGTTGAGTCAAACAAAATAATACAAATTAAGTAATATTATTTGTTACAAAAGTGGACATAAAAAGGGACGTGGCATCCAATAAATAGGTCCTATAAGCCTAAGTTTCTTCTGGGCTATATGTGTGCCAAATTTTATGTGAATTGATTCAGGGAATTGGTCAAAAAATTAGAAAAATTAACTCAAATAATACGCTAGAAAAAGTAGGCTCAAAAAAGTTCGTGGCATTTAATAAGTCGTATATGCTATATTTCATTCAGAAATATATGTGTTCCAAATTTCAATTGAATAAATTCCGTGGTTGATTAAAAAAGTGAGCAAAATTAAGTCAAATATTTTGTTACTAAAAATAGGTATAAAGAGAGGCGTGGCATCCAATAAAAAGGACTTATATGACTAAATTATATTTAAGCATATATGAGCCTAATGTAAATGTAAATCGATTCAGGCGATGGCTTAAAAATTAAATGAAATTAAATAAAATATTATTTTCATAAAAAGTGGGCGTAGAAAACGGCGTAGAATCCAATCAGGATCTGGTATAGCCAAAAGTTTCTTCCGGGGAAAAAAGGAACTTGCCAAATTTTATGTAAATCGGTTCTGCCATGAAAGCATAACAAATAAGCACCAATAAATCAAAATACTTTGCTATTGCAATATCAACAAATTTACTTCAATAATTTTCAATTAACTACGTATGAGCATACTTAACAAAATCAGACAATGTATTTCATCATTAAAATCAGAAACCTTACACATTTTCCTACTTAACATTAAAACATAAAATCGAAAAATACATTCAATTACATAGATATGTATACGACCCGTATATATTTTTAAAACTCTAAATTTTTGTACTTATTTTTAAAATTATTTGTATATGTTGATTTTCAACTTCATAAAAGTATAAATATCGTTTTCTTTTAAAAAGTTAATTAAAGAATTAATTCTTGCAAACCCAAATATCTATATCATTTTTCCTCTAATATAATATTAAGAACAAATTGTCCACGGCCATACCTAACAAAATCAAACATTTTTTTAATTAAAGTCAAAAACCTATATACAAGGTCATTTTATGTATATAAGAAAAAGAAGTCAGAAAATATTTGACCAACTATACATGATACCCTACCGACTACATGATACCTTAAACCATTGCATACGTGCATCGAAATTTGGGGAGGAATCTTTTGGGATATATGCTTGTATACATGTATTAAGTGTAATATATATTTTTAAGTGTAATATAAATTTTTAATAAAACATATGTACGTGTACATAATACTATGTTCATGCTAACATTTATATTTCCGGTAATTCCCGGAAATAGGCCTTATATGGCAGCTTTGATCAATTATAGGCCAATCTTTGCAAAATTTGACACTGTAGTTTCTACTTATGTAAACATTATTTGTATTAAATATTAAATAATACTAACATTTATGTGGGATTTATGCACGTTAAAGGGATTTTCTTAAAAGGGGTTCATATGGGAGCTGTCAATTAAAGACCAATCGTCATGACATTTGTTAGATGGATTTATGCCTAAATAAAACCTATTTGTGCCAAATTCCACTAAAATATTCCTATTTTTAAGACATTTATGAGTGTTAAAACCCTATTCCGGGAGAATATTTGTATTGGAGCTTGGCCGCTCATAATCAAATTCATCAGGCTTTATAAAAAATACAAAAATATTCCACTCAGCCAGCATTCAGTTTAATATACATATTAAGTACACAAAAAAAAAAAAACAAACATGTATCTTATTGCAATATATTAAAGAAAAAATTGTCTTCATTTTGTATATGGAAATGCAAATAAAACAAATAAATTTATATTTGCACATATTACAATTATTGCAAATTATTAAAAAAAAATAAAATAAAAACGATCCTTATAAAAAATACATTGGGAACAAAAACTTAAACCAATCAAAAATTCATATTTTCTCAAATTTCAATTATTTATATACAATTTAAAATTATAAAAATATAACACTGGTATCTGGGAATAATGATGGGGGAGAGGATGAACTTCTTAGTTCACCTTACTCATGTTAGCGATAGATTAACTGCTGTTGTAGTAAAGGCTACACGCATTTTTAGGAGTGACTGGGGCCTCAGCAGGCCCCAGTGGACTATTCGTTTCTTGCGCTTTGGTGCACCTGTATGGTGCGAGACATTCATGTCTGTTGCTTGCGGAAACAAGGTTTTGTCGTGTCAACGAGTCACTATGCTAGGGTGTATTCCAGTGTGTTGAACAGTCTCGACTGACGCACTTCAAGTTCTGCTAGGTGTAGCACCCATTGATCGTGGTCATTTTGGCTACGAAGTCCAAATGGAGATATTAATTTGGTACCACGGGAGCCAGGTTCCCCTGGAAGCTCGTTTCTAGCCTGACTATTGGTGTGGCCTCTTGGGGAGCATCGCGGTGACTGAGGTTTATGTCCATATTGTGGGAAGGGCTTAAGCTCGGTGTGGAGTTGCATTTTCCAACCGAGTTCCGTAACCCAAAGATCGGAAGGTAGGCTCCGTCCCCAACGAAGGGATTAGTCACGTACAAATACATGTCTTCAAATTGGTACTTAAGTATGGCAGTCTGTAATATTTTGGGACACGATCTGTCCCTATCTACTACACTGGGATGTCAAGTTCACGTTGTACAAGTTAGCTATGTTATATCAGGTGCTCTTGAACATCTTTGTAATAAAGGGATTAAATAGTTGTTTTGAAAGATAATTTCGCGTGTGTTTTGAAGTTTGTTTTTAGTGGAGCATTGGGATCATCTTATTGTTTGTGTGATCGAATTTCAGCAATTTATTGTTGAAATAATGTGTCGTATATTTCAGTAGCGTGGTAGTGCTGATAATAATTCTGGCTGCTATCGGGATTTGCGGCAACTCTGCAGTACACTGCGGCTGCTAATCATCGCAGCGCCTTCAGTGTCAGTATTTCACTTCCAGGTTCGGGTGTTGTTAGTTTTAATAATCTAGTCGCTGTCACGACATTGCGCAGGTATTAAAGGTGGGAAGTTTTTCACTTCTCGCGTCATCTCTTCGCTTTATTTGTAGGTGTTTGCAGTTTTTGTTAAATTTGTAAATTTTATTGGCGATTTCTTTAAATGCCGCCTATACGTTGGCGTAGATTTTGCGAAGGTGACGCCTCGGAATAATCTGAGGCGCCGGCCGAGTTGTAACCACCAATGCCTCTAGTGCTGATACCTTAATCAGCGAGCTGAAGGCGGTGACGAATGTCCTTGTAGATGCGGTATTCACGGAGGGGTGAGCTTAGGCATTGCAAGACTTATGGTGGAAAACTGTGGTCGGTATGAGAGCTTACTGATGATGGTGGTTGCATAAAACGAGATATTGAGGGGAGACTAGAGGTATATGAAGCTGCTGGTGGACCGGCAGCCCCCATAGATTTTAGGAAGAAAATGCTGCCTCTATGTAGCTGCGAAGGCCGTGGAGACCTGGTCAGTGGCGGTGAAAAGCAAAGGTGGTTCCTTGTTCAAGGAAGCACTGTGTGATGAGTACGACCAAAACTCAAAAATTTTGGATTGGATATCCAAGAAAATATAATCAATAATGGAAACCTAGAAAATAATAACAAACCAATATTTCCAGACTGTGTTATTACATTAGGTATAGTAATTATAGTTTTATTTAATATTTAAAAAATTATGTATTGAAATACAGAAGTAATAATAATACAATTACCAATGTTTAAAAAAAAATATATATACACATTTCTTTATATAAGGCTTAATGGAAGAAAATATAATTATTTTAAAAAATATATTAAAAAACTTTTAAAAAAGTCCAGAAAGGACATATTCAAAAAAACTATAAAAAATAAATTAGAAATAATAGATAATGTAAAGCAAGAATTTCAAACAGCTTTACTCGAAGAACAAGAGACTTGAAATTATTAAGCTAAATCGGCAACAACCTGCCGAAGTTTTTTTTATTGAAAAGGCTCAACTAATTCGGCAGTTCTTTTGAACGCCTTATAATCAGCTGAAACCCTAACAGCTATTAAAAATAACCAAGGGCTATAGAAAAACAAAAGAAACTCTACCTATAACACTACATAGTGATCCTACTCTCATAGACACACCACATGGTCATCCTACCGATAACACCATATGGTGATCCTACAAATAACACTACATGATTTATTTGTCGTGTATATTTTACCTTTGCTCTAAACGTAAACAAAAGAAATAGATAACAATTTATAGAATTTCTAACTTTAGAGACAAATTAAAAAAAAAAAAACTATAAAAAACTTTTTTTATATTTTAATATGTTATTACAAGCCTGAAATTTCAAAAAATATAGGTCTCTTTTGAAGTGTTCTGCATTTTCTATAAGTTTTATGACATTTTCTGTGTAAAGTCAGTTGCAAATTTGACACATTTTTGTTACATGGCTCAACCATTGAAATTACAATACAGCCTACGCATGAGTATATTGTAGTAAAAACATTTTTGAAAGCCAAATCTAAAAGAGAACTTGGACAAATAAACAATTGAAAAACTAATTTTAATTTTGGCAAGAATAAAAAAAAGTTTGGTAAATATAATATAGAAGTAGAGATGCATTTGAATAAATGCAGCTAAATTAATTTTTCAATACACAAAAAATTATTGCAAGTACATAATTTATGTACAGATCTTTTTTTAAAATAATATAATCTGTTTTTTATGTCAAAAAATATTTTTATAAAACAAATAGCCATGTATTTTTCATCAGATATTTGCAAAGTTTACCGTAGTGTTAGTATTGCATGCCGACTACTCCCAGCAAAAACTTTTTGGTTCTCGGTAATGGCAACTGCTTATTAAAGTATTTTCTCGGTAATGAGGCGTCAGTAATATTTACCTACTCTATATTACATAAATAAGTACTTAATAGTATAATAGCACAGTAATATTGCAATCACGTGGATCAGTTGGCTAGAACGCTGGATTAACAACAAGAAGGTTGTTGGTTTAACTCCATTTTGATGATGTTAGTTTTTTTTTTATTTAAACTGAGTACTGAGTAAGACGTTAGTCATTAAAAACGAATAGTTAATTTGTGACGACAATTTTTTTATTTCGTTTAGGTACATATTTTTGACTACCCCTAGAGTCTAAAAATAATTACATGAATTTGTGGACTACTCAAACACAAATAACTAGTTATTCAGGCAAAAAATAAGAAGTTTATATATATCAAAAAATGCAAAAAATTGGTAGCAGAGAAAGCTAAGAGGCAAAATATAGAGTTTTTAGAAAAACTAGTTTAACCTTACTTGGAAATATAACTGTTTAAATATTAACATAGGCCTGATGGAACATCTTATTTTGCAAAATGAGTCTAAAGTCTATGATCGTAACTGATTCTAAATACTGAAAATAAGCCAAATTATAGGAATATTTGTGAAAAAATATATGTCTACAACACTTAATCCTGTATTTTTCATAATGCGGGAAGATAATTTAATAAATATGTCACAAGAAAGTAGTTCTGAGCAAGAATTACATACAAATATCAATCTGTTTTTTAAGGACCCAAATGTTGAACGTATTTCACTTTTTGTACAAACATTATAATTTTAAATTATTTTAATTAATAAATGAACCTACTTGGTACTTTTATACCCTTTTATACTCTTATACCATTTACCACAGTGTAAAGCAACGGTTCACGAAGACCATTTAATTAAAGACACAATTTATTTATTTATTTTTTGGTATTTAAATAATAAAATTTTATTATTTTTATGTTCTTATAAAATTTAGTAAAAAATTAATGAATTGATAAATTCATATAAGGGTCAAAAGTAACCAAGATTGTAATTATATTCGTCTTTCGAATTAATTAGTCGAGCATTTGAACGACTACGAAAATGAGTTATGATTTTAGAATAATTTGAAAATAATTCAAATCCATAAAATTCGACAATACTGTTTTGAATGAAAACTTTATTTTTCAATCGATTATTTCAACCAATTGGAATTTTCTGGATATTCCAAATAAATTTGGAAGGTTTAAACTCATTTTAGAATAGTGTATGTGCGAGGCTAAATCTTCACACTTTAGTGGAAATAATAATAACTTCCTTTAAAATTGAGATTTTTATAACGTTTTATTTATATTTTGAATCTGTCTTTTTTAAGGACTTACAATATATATTTAAATCTTTAAACTAAACACTAAAGACTAATTTATCTCTAACGAGAGCATAGCTAGCTGAATAATAGATACTCTAAGTAACGGGGTGGAAAATCGGCTCTACGAAGCCTTGAATGTTATTAATTAAGACTTAATTGCAAATTCAATTCAATGAACTTCAATATTCTCTAATTAAGATATATATGTGGAATAAAAAAATTAAATCTTAAATAAAATAACCAGAAAAGACAATTATAGATGGTGTTTTTAATTGAAAAAGTTTATAAAATTTTATCAAGGTTCTGGTAACTTTGTAAAGTTTCGGCTGTGAACAATGAAATAGTTCGTTAACTAATGTTGAATTCTGCACAAGAAAAATGTAATAGAAAAGAAAACAACCCAGCTTGTTTTTATCGTGTAACAAGGATTGTCCTATTATAAAGTGTTGTGTTAATAATAAAAACAAAAATAATATGTCTGTAATTAAGACGTAAATGTATCAGAAAACTTGGATATTGTGATTGTACCAACCAAAAATTGTGAAACTGAAATATTTATTTATGTATATAAAACAATTACGACGCAGGATGCAGGAATGTGTTATTGGCCAAGTACGAAGTTTTCAAAAATTGTTCTGAATACAAAAACAAGAATTGATCGTCAAGTTGTTTTTCGTAACTTGTCGGAATATCTTCAGAAAATAACGTGAAAGGTAAACAATTTTGACTAATCTCAATTATTTTTATTTGTTAATCAATAATTTAAAATATTTATTATTTTATTATTTTATTTTATTATTATTATTTTATTTTTTATTTTTATTCAAGACAATGCTGCTGCCATACATACATAGTTCAGCAATATGATTTTATGTTTGTCGGAAACAGAGCACAGGAACTTCATGATCACATCTGTAAGTTATCATCTAAACCTGACTGTGTTTAGCACTTCTTGGTACCGAGGACATGAAATCACATGAAATTTTTTTTTTAGATTTCTTTAGTAAAACAGGCCTAATATTATAGTACATTTTCAACGTATGGGTTCATAAGATCAACGTATAAGTTCATTGAAATCAGGTTACAGGTTCTTTAAGTCAAATTAACCGTTCCTTGAAATGTTAAAAATTTCAACGTATAGCTTCATTGGAACAACGTATAGTTTCATTAAAATAAAGATACTGGTTGTTTAATTCAACGCACTGTTCATTGAAATTATTTGTTTAGTTCAACGAACATGAAACAAAATACAAATAAGTTGAATCCATAAACTTGTACGTTCAATTTTAAGACTGTATAGACTGTTAATGTATGGCAATACATTGTTTCAATAAACCTGTATATTAGTTCTAAATTTGGGAATAAATTCGTTGAATCAATGAATTTTTTCGTTCTACTTATGTTCCTTTTTGGTTCAGTGTAAGGTGCTCTTAAGAGTTTGTTAATTAAAGTGGTTAAAAGTGATTTTAGGCAGTTAATGTCGTGTGCGGTGTAGAGAGTTTTTTGCGGATCACTTTAATTATTTTATTTGCTTGTGTGAATAAATTTTATCAAATAATTCTTGAAACTAATTTACATACACATAACATACAATAAATTATTCTTGAAATTAATTTATATACACATAAAGAATGTGCGTGTATTTAGCATACAAGGTTTGTGTGGTATTTAGCTGCAAGGGTTGGTAGATGAACTCTTGGTAACTCTGAAGCGCAACCGTCAGTGGCATTTTTAGCTGCTGCGCGTCGGCATTGACAGTGCGTTAGTCAGTGTCAGTTTTACTTCTGCGTTTTTTGCTGCGACGTGTAGTCCACGACTGTCCTTGCTGCTTGTTACTGTTTGTGGGGTGCTAATAGGTACAGCGTTGTTCCTATATCTCCTGAACGTGGACGAAGAAGGTAGAAAGGTGACGCCTCATACCAGACTAAGGCGGCAACCGATGAGAGCCGCTTCTGATGTTGCTGAGGTTGGAACAGTTAGTGCTGTTGTTGCTGTAGGTGTTACTGGTGCTGATGTTGCTTCAGTTGCGTCTGCTTCTACGCAGAACGTGCCGTGAAGTAGAAGGGAGAACAGACCCCGCAGAAGATTCCTCGTTACTGCTGATGTGAAGAGAGCCGATGTTACCATCAGCTAGATGAATGGGGTTAAAGGCAACCTCGTGGATGCGCTATACGCCGAGGGGGTTAGCTTCGGCCTGGTCAAAGTTATTCTAGAGAACTGTGGAAGGTATGAGTCTCCGTTAATGAAGGTCGTAGCGGAGAGTGAGAGGTTGACGGGTCGCACAGAGGGGTGAATTTACGAAAAATGACGATTAATTGAAAATCTATAATTAATGCTTAAACAAAATAATTTATTCTAGGTAAAAATAGATAAAATGATGCATCATTATCTGTCAAAAAAAAGTCTTAAATCTTTTTCTCTTTCCATGTAGTGTGCCGTCAAGGCCTTCGATATTTTCGCAATTTTTAAATTTAGGTTTTTTAAGTTTATGTTTTTGCATTTTATTTCATAAAAAGTACTTTTTTACAATGGAGTTGTTATACATAGGTATTTAGAAACATATTAACGTCTTTTTGGTTAAAGTCAATGTTGTAGAAATATTTTTAATATTTTGTAAATATTTGTTAATACAGGGGAATTTTTTACGCTTATATAGAAATTGAAATAGCTTTTAAACGAACTTGGGTGAAAATAAAAATTTTGTATTTTTACCTAATATGTGTAGTATGGAATTTCAAAAAAGTATTTTGCGGATTTTTTGTGATTTGGAAGAAATAAAATATTTTCAAAAAAATCCAAAGAAAGATGCTTGTCTTCTGAACAAAAACAAAATAAAAATAAATATTATATAGTTTAAATTAAAGTTCATTTAACTTATTTAGTTGCTTTATTTAAAAAGGGACCTAAACAAGTTTACAATCGCAAATTGCCTTGTTGTCTCTATTTGGCAGTACCAAAGCAGAGTTTGTCATCAGCATTCGTGGTGTCTTATCCATTTTGGTTTCGTTGAAACCTAAACATGGCGCCCGCCTTGCACTGGGTGCAATTTTGAGGGACTCAATTAGCAGCGCCAAGTGTTTGGGGCAAGCAAAAGAGAGATTGAACCTAGCGTCGTAAACGCTGTTATAGATGTTGTTCCAGTATCCGGTTCGAAGGACCATAAATTACCTTGTTGTCTCTGTTTGGCAGTACCAAAGCAGAGTATGTGGACTATAATTAGACACCAGCAGAATGTAATACGTATTTTCTGTGCCGTGGTGTCTTATCCATTTTGGTTTCGTTGAAATCTAAATAGGATCTATATAGAATTATATACAAATATTGAAAATGAGTAAGAAAGTTACAGTCGGGCAAGTTTTGCTTATTAAATCAATTTAATACGCAAAAATATTTTTGAGTTAGCGTTGACGTCACAGGTCCTATGGTCAATTATGGACTGATCCTTGTACAATTTTAGTGTAAGATTTATACATTAATAAATTTTATTTCTACTAAATTGTGCTGACATTTATATAGGAATTATACACTTGAAAGTGATTTTCAGTTGGGGGTCTTATATGGGAGCTACCGTGAATTATGGACTGAACCTCATCAAATTTTGTGGTAAAATTTTTGCTTAGACGATATTCATGAATTTTACGTAAATACATATATATTTAAGACTTATAAGCGATTAATCTATTTCAGGAACATTTTTATGTGGGGGCTCAGTAAAATGATGGTTGGATTATATTCAATTTTATTATAATATATTATTTGTCCAAGCAAAAATCATATACGAAATTTCATTAAGTTACCTTAAAAACGGCGACCTACAATTTAGCTTAAATATCGGCACGTCTGTCCGTGCATCAAAGAATTTTTTAGCTTAGGCTAAGAAATTTTTATAATTTAAAAAAGTATTTATTGGATGTGCTTAACAGCTATGTGTTAGGGTGCATAAGGTGAGACCTATAAAAAACACAGACATTTATTGTACGTTAGTACTCCTAGCGAGTATTTATTGTAGATTTGATGAACCATTAGAGCCTTCGTAAGGTAACTATTTGTTTGATGAACTAATTATTACATCAAAATTCTAAATAAAGCCTTCCCTGAATTAAGAGTCAAGTTTAACGTTTCTACCCCAATGTGTAGCGGCTGGAGTATATGAGGCTGCTGGTGGACAGGCAGTACCCTTGGGAGTCAGGGGGCAAATGTCACTCCCGGCTCCTAAAGATGCGCCTCATTCGGCAGTATGTTTGATTATTTCTGTTCCTGCAGTCGCGGTTGATAGAAGTTGGTGCTACCTCGAAGGGGGCAGTTAGCAAGTTGGAAAAGCACGTGGGACTTACTCTAGGTATTAGGGTGCATGAGATGAGACCTATAAAATAACAGGGACATTTATTGTACGTTAGTAGTTAAAAAAAGGGCTGTTTGGTAGGATACTCCTAGTGAGTGTTTATTGTAGTGTAACGTGGAAATAGTACACTCAATACTACTATTTTCACGTACATATTTCTTAATATATTAATTTATGAAATTACTACCATTTCTTTATTTTCTTTACTATTTTATTTATGTATTTGTATTTATTTTTCTTTTTCATACTAGTTATTGAGTATTTTATTAGTAATAGGTAATTACTAATTATTAGTAATAGGTAATTACATTGAGCGCCCCTACTGTAAATACTACATACACTTCCACACAAACATGTAACAACTGCTTTAGTTGTGAAGTTGATATTGCTTAATAGTCAACAAGCAATATAATTCTCATTTAGTTGATACATGACTAAGTAAACAAAGTTTGATTACAGTCGGGACGATTCAAACAAGACGAGAATCCGCCTCATAAGTCTCTGATATTATTTTATATAATTGGAAGAGCCGATTAGATTTTGCGAAAGTAGAATATAATCGTATTTTTCACGCTCAACTTCGGTTGGGTCCCTTATATAAATTTTACACGAGTGACTTCGGTTGTTCGTTCTCACGAGTGACTTCGGTTGTTTGTTCTCACGAGTGACTTCGGATGTTCGTTCTCACGAGTGACTTCGGTTGTTCATTCTCAAGAGTGACTTCGGTTGTTCGTTCTCACGAGTGACTTCGGTTGTTCGTTCTCACGAGTGACTTCGGTTGTTCGTTCTCACGAGTGACTTCGGTTGTTCGTTCTCACGAGTGACTTCGGTTGTTCGTTCTCACGAGTGACTTCGGTTGTTCGTTCTCACGAGTGACTTCGGTTGTTCATTCTCACGAGTGACTTCGGTTGTTCGTTCTCACGAGTGACTTCGGTTGTTCGTTCTCACGAGTGACTTCGGTTGTTCGTTCTCACGAGTAGAATATTAACCCGTAGAATTGCATGGTAATAGTAGTTGAGAAGTAGCTAGCTATTAGCTTTAAGAAACCATTGTACGTATTGTAGAAAAAGATACGACCTTCGATTCCCAAAGTTGCCATCTGTACCAGAAACCGATCCAGCCGAATACCCGAACCCGATTGACAGCTGAGAGTGTCGAAGGCGAAGGAACGACGCCGATCTTAATTCTACTACCGAGCCAAAAATCTTCGGACCCGACGCTGCCACCTGAACCAGAAACCGATCCTGCCGCAAACCCGAACCAGTTTGACAGCCGAGAGTGTCGAAGCCGAAAGCTCAAAGCCGATTCTACAACCGAACCGATCCTAATATAAGCCGAAGTGTCGAAGCCGAACATACGACGCCAATCTTAATTCTACTACCGAACCAAGAACCTTCGATTCCCGAAGCTGCCACCTGAACCAGAAACCGATCCCGCCGTTAACCCGAACCAGTTTGACAACCGAGTGTGTCGAAGCCGAAAGTTCAAAGTCGAATAGCTGAGCCGAGCCTTTTCCAAGCCAATTAACCGAGCATAGCTTCTATAAGTTGAATGACCGAAACAAACATAATCTAAGCCGATCAACCGTACCGATATTAACACACGCCGAAGAGCCGAAATAAGCCTGGTCAAAGAAGAAAGAAGTGAAGAAAACATTTATTAAGCCGGTAGTATCCGAATTGGAGTTATAGAAATTATTCTCTCGTAATATCTTTATATTTTGTACTTGAAATACGTTTGGAGTATTCAATAAAGAAACTATTATTATTATAACTCGCCCAGAAAGGGTAAAACAAACGTCTTATTACTTAAGGTTTGTGGATCCGTAAGTAGACCCTGGAGGCGACTAAGTTACCTCAGCCGACGATAAAACCACGTTATAGTAGGTTTTTCGAACCATTAGATGGACCTAATGCCGTCAGTGACATAGAATGCGAGTGACAGCACCTCTTGGAATGTGGAGGGACAGAGATGTGAGCTGGGATAACTACGCGGACTTCGTTAGGGCAGCTGTTATATCGCAGCCATTAGAAGACTTTTGGGCACGATACGATAGATGACCTAGTTGAGCAGATAGGTCAGTGAATGTGTTCAGCTAACGACACTTTTCTTGGCTAATGTCGCAAATCTGAGCCCGGTAAGGTTATTTGATGGGATGGAAAGGACCGTCAAGTAATTACGGATTCGTTTCTATTGGGCCAGGAATACCAACGCCGATGATCTCGCTGAGCGTGAAGCTGGCTATCGGTCCAACTTCAGGACGCACAAGGACATTTTTGTTAATGTTAAAGAGGACGATTGGAGGAGTTTTGTAGGGGAAAATAGGGATGGCCTTTAGGGTACGGTTTACAAATTGATTGGAATACAATTTTTGTTACATCCATGGGGGAATGCATTTAAGTATATGTATTCCTAAATACTTAAGTAAGAATTCACATGGATGTACCTTTATGGTACTTTTTCGTTCTTATAATAGTACTTTTTGATTTTTTTTAATAATTAACCTAGAAGCATGATATTAAAGATACATGGTCTTATGTGAATAAGAATCCACTTCTAGTGGTATTTTTGAATTTTCTATAATACTGAACCTAGAAATATGAAACTGAAGATACATTATGTGATGTTTTCTTTTTTTTTTTTTTTCTTCTAATGATTCTATAGTTTTCTACAATATTGAACTGAAAAACATGAAATTAATGATATTTAGTGGTACTAGAACCATGAACTTGACTTTGTGGTACTTTTTTCGTTCTTCTAATAGTACTTTTTTATTTATTTTTTTGTATAATATTGAACGAAGAAACATGAAATTAAATATATATAGTCTTATGTGTGTATAATTCAAGAAGGGGAAATTTATGTAACTTTTTCGTTCTTTTAATAGTACTTCTTGAATTTAAATAAAAAAATAAAATTGAAGATATATGGTCGTAAGTGAATAAGAATACGTAAGATGGGATTTTGTGATACTTTTTCGTTCTTCTAATAGTACTTTTTTGATTTTTTGTAATAACTAACCTAGAAACATGAAATTAAAGATATGGTTCTATGTGGTTGAGAATCCACAAGTCGTATTAATCACATTCTTCTCTACTAAAAATAAAAATAATAATAGCAAAATGGCCCAAAGCAAATATAGAAAAATCGCCAAAAAATTGCATACATATTTGGATCATATTTATGTATAACGCAATAAGACCGGTTAGGAAATTTCCATAAACTGGTACTTTATTAGTACTCTACAAATCTTCTAAATCAAAGAACATAGAAATAAATCTTAAATAATAATCTTTCTTTATCAGAAATATATCAAACATGTCGATGGTATTTTTTGAAAATCGAATTATTTATTTTACTTTACCTAAAATATTTAAGAAGTCTATTGTCGTTAATGACGACACAAAATCCACAATTTAAGAAATTTAGAGTCTTGGGGGTAAAAGGATTTAGAAAAGGTACTTTATACATCTCCTGAGCTGTGAAATATAAGAGCAAAATTTAGATAGACTTTTTAACACAAACAAATAGTTGAAAATTTGATGTTTTTTATTTAAATATAAACCTGGAGACATAAGCTCGATGCGATTTATATATGTGTTATTCATTTCATAACTGTTCCATTGAGAGTCAAGAGTCATAGTTTAATTTTTCGGGTTTTTTCACTTTTGGTATTTCATTTTTTTTAATAATAAAAATGCTACCAGGTTTATATCTAGTCTATTCGAATAGTAATAGTTGTGGATGAGAAATATTATTCGTTGCTTATAATAATTATTTTCAATTAAAAATTAAAAATTATAATTTTTGAAACAAATAAAAATAAATGTTATCCCATAATTATTATTCGAATATTTTTATCGATTAAGTGACACAACGATGAAGTACTTAACAAAAAATAAACAAAATATTGAAAAATAATAAATGAACAGACTTTATATTTAAACAAATAAAATAAATTTACATTGTGATAGTAAAAAAATTGTGACAATAACAACAATTTTTCTATTTTGGGTTTCATATAAAAGCTCTTTGTACAAGTTTTCGGTAATATAGGGTGATATATTTAGAGTTTTTTTAAATCTTAAATAAAACATTTAAAATAGATTTGGATATCGGAATCTTCATTAGTGGCAGCGACTACGTTGTAGGTGATCAATTATGAAGGTCCAATTTTCAATTACACTTTCCAGCATTGCTAATGCTATCTCGCGAATTACGCAAGTAATGTTGGCTTCCAAGCCTTAAATCATAGATGGCTTCACACAACCCCAAAGACAGAAATCCAGAGGTGTGAAATCGCACGATCTAGGCGGCCAGTTGACGGGTTCGGAGCACGAAATTCGCCGCTCATCAAAATGATTTCTCAATAAATCATAGTTTCGCGCGCTGTATGTGTCGTATCAGCATTTTGCTAAACGAGTTGGATTTTGTAATGCTTTACAGCAAGATCCTGTCATAAAATTCGGCAAGTTGCACCATACGAGACGCCAAGATGACTATTAACGGCGTCAGTTCGATTGGTGACTGTCTTCACCGACGCTTTCCACTACAGTCGTAATATTCTCCTCACTACGGGCAATATGTGGTCTATTCGGTTGCGTATCATCTAATTACGTATACTGAGACTCAAATTTGCGGATAATAATCCAGAGCCTAGTCGTGTTCAATATTTGAATGAAATTGTTTTCAAATAGTAAATGTTAGAAAATGTTCTTTCGAGTCATAATAAAGATTCTGATATCCAAATCCATTTTAAGCGTTTTCTTTCAGATTAAAAAAAAACTAAATATATCATCCATTAGTTGTCATCAGTGTTGCCAGTTTAGTCTTTTTAAGGCTAAATCCAACCATTTTATTTTGCTTTTAGCCTCAAAATTTTCGTTTTAGATTTTAGCCTTTTTTGTTTTTAAAATTGCCTTAAAATAGCTAAAGTGATAGTATTTCAACAGGGAAGAAAAATATTTCTTATTAGCTATTAATAATTTTATTTTTACAGAATCATCCATTTAAGCATTTTTGTGTATTTATTTGCACAAAAAATCTATATTATTTATGTTTACCAAAATTTTCGTCTGCGGCGCTTTCTTACCCAAGTCAAAAATAACAATTATTTTTATGGATTTAATAAATCGAATTTTATAATTATTATTCATTATCCATAGAAACTATTTATAAACACAATTTAGCATAATTTTATTTATTTTTATTTAAAATTCTTATATAATCAAAAATGACGAAAAATCACTAAAATGTTGTGCTATTTTTCATATGAAATAGAACCCAAATTAGAATTTTTGGACAATTTTTCAATGCGTGATTTTGCTTGCAGATGTTCTATGCTTTATCTATAAATTTATTAAAATATCAAAAATTAAGGAGAACGAAAAAAAAAATATAAATTAGAAAAAATAGATAGATAGATAGATAAATAACCTTCTGGCCTTATTTTTTGGTATATTTAGCCTTTTTTTAAAGTTCAATTTAACCTTTTTTTAAAGTTCAATTTAACCTCTTTTTTTCTCGTCTCCTGATAACACATACAAAAAAAGCCCATGACAAAAACTAATTACTGGCAATTGTTTTGATTTCTTTATATCAAACGATGTTTGTTCTTTATGATTTTCATAGTGGAATATAGCAACAATACCTTGTTCCAAAAATTTTAATTAGACGAAGTTCAGCTTTTTAATTAAGGATTTTAAGATTATTTTACCAATTATTTCCATTAACTCTAATTGTGCAATATTATTATTTTTTTTATTATTATTGACTTTATTGAAACCTTTATAAATGAATTAATTAATTACATTGCTTAAAAATAGTACAACAATTAACATCTAAATAATTAAATAAAGAATAATTAAATAAGAAAACTACTGCTACTACGAGAAAAAAAACAAAATAAAAATTTATAGATACTATAAAAAAGAAATTATGGCATGAATAACTCTAAAAATCAAAATAAGGAATATTAAAATAAAAACATGTCTTTAATTTTTCTTAAAAGAGGTAGACATAAAAAGAGCTCCCCCGTTTTTATTTAAGTTTGGGAAGTGTTTGTCGCTTTTTGAAATGTTGTTGACAGACTTTTATATTGAAATAATAACACTTTTTTAAATAATTTTCTTTGAGTTAAAATGTTGTATTTCTTCAGCTCTGCTTTTAACCATCACCGATTTTAATAAAATACAACGCATACAATCTACTCCTTTATGCGTTTCTTATGGTGTTCTAACATGCATCATATGGGTAACGTTTCATATTCTATGAACCTCTAAAGTTGGGCACCTCGAGCTTTTTTTGTCAAAAAAGAGCAAAATTTAAGCTTGAGTAATTTTTATGTGCACTGTCAGATTTCAACAAACTTGGTATCATTGGAAAGGACTGATAATTTTCTTTATCATAAGGTCATAATATCTACACATATTCCTGACGCAAGGAGCTCTAAAATGAAAAAAGTATCATTTATTCTTCGCTATCCTGAAAAAGACGTTTACAATCAATTTTTCGTTACAGTGTAAAAATTTGAAAATGGATTCAATGGGGTCAGAAGTTACAACAATTTTTCTTTACTAGCTAACACATTTTCTATTAGATGTTATGTGGTTTTTAGGCATGTTGATATGCTTGTTCAAATTTTAATATAACAGATAATAATAAGTTGGATATATAGCACATTTCTGATCCCAAAAAATCATTTCATATTATTTTAGAAGTTTCAGGAATACATTTAACCCACTTTACAAAATCCGCCGAATTATTTGCGACAATTTTAAAGAATATTTACTCAAATTTGATACATGGGATTACAAAGGCAAAATTTACTGGAATTAACCATGATCGGTCTATTATTTCACCTATACACCATACAAATTTTTTCCTCGCAATAGTGGTTTAACGCATATAAATATATGAAATATGTCGTATTTGTATAATTTCAGCACACAAATATGGATCGTTGTACCAAACTTTACAAAAATAGGTCCATAATTGATGATATCTTTCATGTAAGTCCCGCTGCCCACACTACTGTTAGCAAAAAAATACAAAATTGTATATATTAGAGATGTGTATAAGTATAAATCATCAATTTCACAATAATAGGTCTATAATTGAATATGGTTCCCATATAATCTCCATTACTGAAAATCAATTGAACTTGCATAAATCGCACATAGATATCAATATCGAAATAAAATTTAACACAACTAAGTTTTGTGTAAGTATAGATCGCTCCACTAAATTTTATAATGGTCGGTCCATAATTGATCACATAACGGAAAAATACTTAAACATGCATATATCTCATATAAAAAATCAGTTTAGTGCCTACACACAAGCATGTAGGGTATTATATGGACTATATTGACCAACACTGCTTGTTTTTATCATTTTCTATTTCTTTTGATACTAAATTTAAAATAAAAGAACACACTGAACACTGAAAAAGATTTCAATTTATTATTAAAATCGTACTAACTACTATGGGCAAACTGTTATAAGTTCTGATCCCATTGAGATCCAATTTTACACTATAACGACAAATTGATTGTAAACATCATGTAGAAAAATAATGAAAAAATAATATCCTGGGATAAAGGATATTTCTTTCATTTTAGAGCATAATGTTAAATTTTTATAATTATATAATAAAGAGGAATATCGTTCACTTGCTTTGATATCGATTTTGTTAAAATCGGATAATTTTTATAAAAATTATCAAACCTTAAATTTTGTTCATTTTTGACAAAACTGCCTGAGGTGTCCTATTTTAGAGGCCCATAAAACATGAGCCGTAAACGATATAGAACTAACTCATATGCGATAAAATGCACGATGACACCCCAAATTTATAAGAAAATCAAAGATCGAAAATTTTCGGAATTACCCTAAAGCGCTCGATAGGACCTTGAAAAAATTGCTTGCATGTGCTATTTAAAGTACAGTTTTTTTCAATATATATATTTTTGTCCAATATTGTAAAATTTTTACACAATTAGTTAAAAAACAAAATTATCTTATGAATAAAAAACTTTAAGTCAATACCTTTTCCGAGTTCAAAAAGTAAAGATTTTAAAATTGAAAATTGCAGAAATTATTGTTACTATTATTATTATTATTATTATTATTTTTACTGAAAAAGCGTATACACTCTTTCTTTTCTAAAAGAAAACTTTCTTTAAGAACATATAATAATTGTAGACTTTTCGGAAAGGAGATGATTTTACAATTAGACAAGCCTAAACACCCAATGGGACTATGTACAGAAGCTTCCGAATTTTACCTACTTTATTTCAAAATTTTGACTTTATCCAAAGCATGAATCTACAAACAGAATGCAGTTTCAGAAACTCGAATATGTTTCAAAGAGCTTGTTAACAGCTTTTTGCAGACATGTAACAAATATAGACTTTATTTGCAAAATTCAAAAAAAAAAAAAAATTAATTATTGGAATTTTGCCGATTTTTTGGGAATTTTGGATTCTTTTTACAAAAACCTTAAATTTTTCTGCACTACCAATTGCAATAATAAAGTAAAAAATCACCGACAATTTCATTAGAATATCTTAGCGAACAAAGATTTTATTGGAAATAAAATATTTATAGTTTCTCTAAAAACCAATTGTAGTATTGCGAGTGTTAAACAGTCATAACCAGGTCAACCAAAAATATGCTCAAAAAAATGTTTTATACGCATAAAAATGCTCTTAAAATCGGAAAATATGCGCTTAAAATTAAAAAATATGATCTTAAAATATTTTTTTTCTGACTAAATTTCAAATAGTAGATAATATTATCTACTAATTAGTCTGAATCACTTTTCGGATACTTTATATTTTCAAGGTCTGTGAGGAATCCACAGATAAATATTCCTAGAATAATTATATTCAAATCATGTTTTTGAAAAAGTATTTCAGGTTCGCGTTGCTCGAAGTTTTAATCAAATTCCAAATAATTTATGTAATTTTTCTTTTTCATTGAATATTTTTCATCACAAATCATTAGAGCATTTGTCGGGTTAAAAATGCATTTTTCTTCTTTATTTTTTGCTTTTGAGGACTGTTAATATATAATTTTATTGTTATATTGTTGCGGCTGGGTAGTCAATAGGAATTATAAGATTTATATGGATTTGCCTTTGATGTTTTTTTATATTGCAGATTTATATATTATTATCATTACTAATATAATAAGTTTGTTTGGTCCTATGGACTTTTTTATTATGGAATGAAGAAATAAATAAATAAATAAATATTCATGCTAAAACAACTTGATTTTTAATAGCAACTAGCTTTTCCTGATACCCTCCGCTACCTTTTTAAAACACTAACTAATAATTACTTTAATCGGGGCTACCACTTCCCCACGACCTATCTGTCCTATTCAAAATTTTATACGCAAATTAATTCTACAAGTTTTGAAGACTCACTAAATTACTCCTTTAGATATGCGAAAATTAATATTTGCTTTGTATGAGGACTACCCCTCCCCCTGGCCCCATTCGTCCTATTTTCATTTCATCAATGCAATATAATTCTTAACACAATTGAGGGCTCTCACTATAACAGTTCTTCAAATATGGCATTAAGAATTTTTGCTTTTCAATCGAAAGATCAAATATCATATTTGAATTGGAGACACACAGAAAAGCGGGCGTAAAATATATGCATGGTATCCGATCAAAATCCAACATAATTTATGTCATTCTCAAGTGCAAGTACTGTATGTGTGTCAAATTTCAAGGAAATAGCTTCTCCAATAATTCTTTGGGAAGCTCACATCTAAGCATGATTTCGCTTTTTCTAGTTTTATTTTTTAAATACTAGCTGACCCGAGCCGCGTTGCTGGCCCTAAGCAAACATTAGTGTTGTATTACTGAACGATTTAAATTGATATTTTAACGAAATTTACGACCTTTAAATAAAAATCTAAGGAATACCTATTATAAAGTGTTTTTTACAGAAGAATTTAAATATGATGTAGAAGCTGACCCGAGCCGCGTTGCTGGCCCTAAGCAAACATTAGTGTTGTATTACTGAAAGATGACCCGAGCCGCATTGCTGGCCCTAAGCAAACATTAGTGTTGTATTACTGAACGATTTAAATTGATATTTTAACGAAATTTACGACCTTTAAATAAAAATCTAAGGAATACCTATTATAAAGTGTTTTTTACAGAAGAATTTAAATATGATGTAGAAGCTGACCCGAGCCGCGTTGCTGGCCCTAAGCAAACATTAGTGTTGTATTACTGAACGATTTAAATTGATATTTTAACGAAATTTACGACCTTTAAATAAAAATCTAAGGAATACCTATTATAAAGTGTTTTTTACAGAAGAATTTAAATATGATGTAGAAGCTGACCCGAGCCGCGTTGCTGGCCCTAAGCAAACATTAGTGTTGTATTACTGAACGATTTAAATTGATATTTTAACGAAATTTACGACCTTTAAATAAAAATCTAAGGAATACCTATTATAAAGTGTTTTTTACAGAAGAATTTAAATATGATGTAGATGTGGGCTCAATCAAAAAATATACGCATGTATTTAAGGCAAATTTGAATTTATATTTATTTATTACTTCATCTTAAGGTTAGCGGATAGACAATGTCTTTTTTTTGAACGGAATGATGAGAGCTGTAGTCGAAATTGCAGTTGTAATGGAACGCTGCTTGATTCAAATCAGAACTTGAAGCAATTCTTCTTATGCGTTGATTAAAAATTTTAAAGTTGTTGAATTGCTACATTTGCTCGACGATTTCTCATTGCTAACCGAGCCGTTTCATTTCTCGCCTGCCTTTCTTCCTGCGTTTGTGATGTACGAAGTCGGGCCAAACTAATACGGGGTTGTTCTCGTGCGATTTCTCAATTTCAATTGATTGACGATATTACGATAAGTACTTGCATTACGTGTTCGACGCGAAATATTAGATCTCCGGGGTCGCGGCATTGTGAATAACACTTAATAACGAATGCCAAAAATACAAAAAATGGTTTTAAATATCACAACCTCACTAAATGATGAGCTTTACTTGGAACTTACCGTTTGGAAAAAGAATTCTACACCACCACCAGAAAACAAATTGCACAAAAAAGTAAGCGTTTCGATAGAAACAGAAACAGTAATTGTTATAATTTGTATTAAAAAAAATATTTTTAATGATTATTAAGGCAAAGAAATTATGACAAAAAAGAGTTTTTTTTTATCGCGGATTTTTCGCGAATTTTTTTTCGTATTATCCTTTTCTGGCCGGTGACCGGTCCGAATTGGTGAGAATCATCAAAATCGGTCTAGTCGTTCTTGAGTTATAACAATAGTAACTAACATCACTTTCTTTTATATATATAGATGATTAGGTTTACATATATATATATAAACTATTTAAAATACAAATAAAGAAAAATTTAAATTTAATTAAAAGTATTTATCAAAAATGCATCCTCATATGAATTGCATTTATATGTAACGAAAATGATATTTTGGAAATGCTGACTGAATTGCTCAAATAGAAGACAATAGTATTTTATAGTCTTTATAAATTATACAAAGCTGTCAATAACTTCAAGAGATATGAATATTTAAATTTGCATACTTTTTACATTTTATTAACTTTTATTCAAATAAAAATCATTTTTTGAAAACATTATTTCAGATTTGCGCGAGTTACAGAAACAACTACAACCACACAATAACAACAACATATCCAGCAAAGAAGCCACCTAGACTAGATAGCTGTATCAGCATATATTAAATTGTTGAAGTAAAGAAAACTAAGTAAATAAAATATAAAAACTTGTGGTGAAATGATTTAAAATAAATAAAATAAGCAATTTACTGAACTTTAATTAGTGTAAATACTTTTGTATTTAGTTACAAAGTTTCATTTTAAAATGAAACAATAACTAAAAAAAGAAATAATGAAAGAAAGTTGTTTTTTTAAATGATTTTGATCATCAAGTTAACTGCGTAGTTTGATAGTTCCTGTGCACATTAAAAGATAAAATCGAAGGATTATCGCTATAAATTCAAGTGGCGGATCATCACTAAGCAAATTGTGCAAGGAGCAACATTACGATGGATCATCGTGGAACGTTGGAACAGAACTATAACCAGTAATTTACAATAATTTTTGTGTAAGTCGAATATTGAGTAATAAATAAATTAAAAAAGTCAATTAAAAATAAGTAAATGAGAGAAGGATTAATTATTTTATATTACGAACTAAACAAATTCATATTTTTTTTTTTAACCAGCGATTCTCGAGAGACCCTCCTGTAATCTTTTTAAGAGTATATGCTTTTGTTCTAAATACAAGAAGACCGTTATATGCCTAAATATCGTCCCTACCTTATTCCAAGATCTCTTATACCTACTCAGGAATCTGAAGTTGATACGAGTATAAATCAAGATAGCCAAATAATACTACAATGAATTCCACAGATAATGCACTCTCGACAGTAAAAAATATTCTGGAACCTTTAAGAATCCCAGATGCTGTCAAGATCTTCCGAAATTTGTTGGAAATCCTAAATTGTTATACGATTTCATAAAAAATATGGAGGAAATACTTTCGGTATTGTCACCCATCGATGGCACTCTTTTTGCCAAAATAAAAGAAGCAAATGAGATGTTAAACATGTACAGCACAAATTTGAGCTGGCGAGGCATTAAAAATAATCTCATATTGCAGTATTCCAATAAACGAAATGAGATCTCATTGATTCGAGACTTACACATTCTGAAACAAAATAATAAAACATTAGAAGAATTTTGTAGCTCAGTAATAGAAATCCAAGCTACAATAAATCATAATTTAATGATTCCTGAAGTACATCCCAATATATTCGCGGCTAAACGAAATTTGTGAGCCAAAATGTGCCTCAACACATTCTTGTCTGGTCTTAAAGAAACGTTGAGTTCATCAATTAGGGCTATGAAGCCAAAAATATTACCAATAGCTTTTTGTACTGTGTTACTGAACAAAACATGTTCTATATTAAACAAGAAAATAGGAACCGAGTAAAGAATCAAGAAACCCATAGACAATATAATACACAACACTTATACCCTCACTGTCGAAAACAATTTATTCCAAGATCGCAACTACCAAACAATTACATACCACAACAAAACACGAATTATAGTACTCCCATATGTTACAATAAACTACAACTACCAGTCAGTCAATCAGTCAGTTATTAGACCTCAGTTAGCACACAATTTTAATTCATCAACATACAATCACCCAGCCACAAGTAACTAAAACCAATTTGACAATTCAAAACAATCCAATTAAAATCTAACACAATCAGACACCAGAAGCCGTGAACACTAGTTCAGGCTTCACTCACCTTAGGAACAGTAGTGGACAAACACTACTGACTTTTGTGCTTAAAACGCACCATCGACATTTCAGAGGGTAATGGATTTCGTCCTTAAAAATTTGATCGGAATTGTATGTTTGGTCTATTTAGATAACATTAGTGTATATTCCACCTCAATCCAAGAACAAACTTAAGAAAAGTTTTTGAAGCCGTTAGAGAAGCTAACCTCAAAATTCAACAAGACAAATCTGAATTCTTGCACAAAGAATGTGCATTTTTGGGTCATTTGGTGACTACTGAAGGAGTAAGACCAAACCCTGATAAAATATTTGCTATTCAAAATTTTCCAATTCCTACAAATCTGAAAGAAATAAAGTCAAATCAAATTTATAAAAGGCTTTGGCAAAATAACAAAACCATTTATAGCATGTCTAAAAATATATTATTTTTATCGAAAATATACAGAGAACGGGTATTAGAAATTTTTTCTTTTCAATTTAATTTGGGGTTTTGTTTTTATTGGGGCTTTTTCTTAATATGTACGTACCGTACGCTTGGGGTTTACAAAAAGTAAGTGATTTTACAAAAATTATGTATATTAAGAATGTGGAAAAATGTCAAGGGGTAAAAAATATATAAAACAGCCACGGAACAATAATTAGTAGCTGTTTACACTATGCGCGTAAACATCCCGCCCCCTTGCAGTACTGCAACAAGGAAGGCTCAAGATTACGCGGGTAAAATAAAAATAAATATACGTACTCTATTTTTTACAATAATACAACTAACCACGTTAATTATTATGGTGGCCGGATTTTGTCACTGGGGGTACTCTTGTTGTGGGTAGAGTTGTTGCTGTGGTTGCGGGTACTGCTGCTGCTGATGATGAAGTTGCTGTTGCGGCTTATAGAGCTGCTATTGATTCTAGTGAGGCCAGCATCGGTGTTGTTGGGTGTAGTTTTTGGGAATGCGCCGCTTTTTATTTCTCCGGCGTTTGGGGTTGGGAAAAAATGATAAAAAAGAAAGAAAGTTAGATTAGTTTGTTTCTTTGGGTAAGAGAACAAGCTTCATTATTTGGCGGGTGAAAATGCCAGAAGCTGTTCTCACGTCCGCTGAGCGGACTTTAGAGTCCTGTCCGACGTGGATCTTCACTAACCGACCTCAACGCCACTCATTGGGGGGTAAATTATCCTGACGAACAACAACTAATCTCCTACTTAGAAGTCCCTTTCTGGATATTTCTATTTTACACGACGATGGAGTTCTTTGAGGTATTTCTCTTTCCATCGCTGAGCAAACTGATGATGAAGCACTTTGAGTTTTTGCCACCTGTTAGCTACACTCAAAGAAAGATCAGAATGATCGGATTCAGTGGGTGAAAGAAGAGGTGCTCCAATAAGAAAATGTCCTGGGGTTAAAGGAACTAAATCATTGGGATCTCATAGCAGTTAAGGATCTTGAATTCAGGCATGCTTCTATTCGAGTCAACATTATCGTAAATTCCTCAAAGGTAAATTTCTGAACTCCAGAAATTTTTCGTAAATGAGTTTTAACACTCTTTACGCCAGCTTCACATAAGCCGCCCATATGAGGTGCTCCAGGGGGTATAAAATGCCATTCAATGGGTTGAAAACTATTTCGTACTAAGACTTTCCTTCTTAAATCGGGTAAAAAATGTTTGCGGTCTCTTTCTGAGTACAGATGTGAAGGACAGCCTCGTCGGGAGAATGCAGCAGGGAATGTTTCCGTCGATATATCACCGGTCGCCTCTAAATGCATTGCCTTTGTTGCAAAACAAACAAACACAAGGACATAGCCCTTAGTAATTCGACAAGCCCTACCAATGTAAGACTTAATATCGAACGGACCAGCGAAATCTAAGTCGGTATGGGTAAACGGTCTCGAAAAAGACGCTCATTCAGGGGGTAATGCAGCCATTATCTGCTGCCAGGTTTTTTCCTATAAATTGTATATTCCTTGCATTTATGAATCACAGTACGAATTAAGTTCTCTGATTTCGGGACCCAAAACCCAATTCTAATTAATCAGAGCATTACATAATGTCCTCCATGTGCCGAACATTTGTGGATATGTTCCACATATAAACGGGTACAACGTGCCGAATAAGACAAAATCTTTGGATATAGCTCATCATATGTCAAGCCAGATGATCTGACTAATCGACCATTGATTCTTACGAAACCATTTGAGTCGATAAAGGGTTCTGTGTGAGCAAATTACTTTTTGCCGGTAAAGGGGTACCTTTTGAAAGAATATTATATTCCGAAATAAAATTCTTTTGACATACGAGCACTAATCGATCACGAGTAAATTTCATTTCCTTTTGGGTTAAATCTAGGGTGTTGTACAAATATTTTCGAGTTTTCAAATATGTTAAACACCTGAACCAATACGAAATAATTCGCGTTGCTCGGGGTAAATATGAAAAGCGCTCAAGTATGTCATAAGAGGGTTTTGTCTGAACCAAAAATTATTGAACTTCTAAATGTTGGTGATCGGTAACAGAATGTTGGGGCCAATGTTCTTGAGATTTCGTTAGCCACGAAGGGCCATGCCACCACAAGGAATTTTCCATTAAGTCACGAGCTAGAGCTCCGCGACTTGCGAGATCGGCGGGGTTATCTTTGGAGTCAACATGAAACCAATTTTCGTTACCAAAATTCTTCAAAATTAACGCAACTCTATTTTTGACGAAAGTGGGCCAATGGCATGGGGGTTTTTTTGAGCCAAGATAAAACGATGGTAGATTTAATTGACTACTCAAGGATTCTACCATTTTTGCCATCAAAGCCGCTCCACAAAGTTCTAAACGGGGTAATGTTTCACACTTTACAGGACGTTAGTAAGTGCGCCGAGATATTATTTGTTGATGCATTTCGTAGATAAAGCACTGTACCATAAACTTTTTCTGATGCATCACAGAATGCATGAAGTTCAATATCGGAATCGGGGTGAAAATTAACCCATCTTGGAATATTAATTTTATCGATATTGGGGTAATCATTTAAAAAGGTCTTGTCTTTCCAAATTTGCTGCATGATAATTTTTGCTACAATTATCTTTGGAGATAGCCAACCTGCTGGATCGAAAAGCATAGCAATTTCTAACAAGACAGCACGTTTTGTAATTGTGTTTCTACGAGGCTGCGAAGCTAGTCTAAAATAAAAGCAATCATTATTTGCATTCCATCGCAATCCTAAAGTTTTCGTATTGCTAGCATCTGAAATTTTTAAGAAGTCTGCATCAAGCAGATTCTAACGGGGTAAATCTTCTAAGAGACAAATATGATTAGCTATCCATTTTCTCAAAATGAAACCAGCCGAATTAAGAACATGAGTCAGTTCAGCCCGTCCCCTAAAAGCATCTTCTAGCTCATGAGATCCAACAAGTACATCATCGACATAAATTTGGGTTTTCAAAATTTCAGATGCCGTAGGACTTCGGGGTTCACAATCGTTTGCCAATTGTATGAGAGTTCGAATAGCTAAATAAGGTGCACAGTTCACTCCGAACATGACCGTATTTAACTCATAGTCCTTTACGTCAAATTCGGGGTTTTCCCGGTACAATATTCGTTGGAATTGGGTTTGATCGGGATGAATCAATATTTGGCGATACATCATTTCAATGTCCGCATTAAAGACATATTTGAAAAGTCGCCATTTTAGAATTAGTACTGTAAGGTTTGCCTGCAAAACAGGCCCGCGGTATAAAATATTATTCAAGCTCACGCCACTAGAAGAGGGGTTTGAAGCATTAAATACTACTCTCAGTTTAGTACTGATGCTATCGGGTTTAAATACGGCGTAATGGGGTAAATAATATGTAGTCGCATTTGCACTCAGGGGTTCAACAGCTCTAATTTCAAAATATTCATTAATCACACTATCGTAATGTGCTTTTAATTCAGGGTTCTTTAAAAGACGGGTTTCATTTCTTTTGAATTGAAACATGACGCTATATCGAGAATCTCCTAAAGTTAACTCATTAAGAAATTCTGGACGAAAGGGTAGTGAAACTACATAGCGACCATCGGGGTTCGATATGTGGTTGACCGATAAAGTTCTTCGCAATATTCTTCGGCTTCGGAAAATCGGGTGGCGTTCCACTAGTTCTTCCAGTTCCCAAAACCGAGAAAGTTGATTATTTAAATCAATTTGGGAGCAAAGGTTTGCAACAGAGTGTAAGGGTTCAGATTAAAGAACTTCACCAGTTACTCTCCAACCGAAAACTGTTCTCTGCGCGATCAGGTTGCCATTTGGATGTATTTTAACATCCGTAGTTAAAATTTTTGGATAGACATTTCCTCCGAAAAGAATATCCATATGAGTTATAACATCGGTCATTGTAATATCGGGGAAATTTGAGGTTACAATATCAGTAAGAGAACACGAGGGCAACCGACCGGTAATTTTATTAATAACATATGCGCAAATTTTCAGTTAAAAATTGGGGTCGATCGGAGATCCGACAGTTACAACACACATTGTTGAAGCTTTTCAGCATAACAATCCATCATGCCAGTAACGTTAGTCGTTGGCACAGAAAATGTAGGAATTGCAAGTTTGCTTAGTAATCTCCTTGAAATAAAGGTACCTTGTGAACCGGGATCAACCAGCGCTCGGATAGCACATCTGATATACATATAGTCGAGCCTAAGAGAACTGTAGAATGGGGGTTTTGTTTCAAATCTGCTTAATAAGTATGGATATTTTGAGCGGCTGTAGAAGTTGAAGGGTTATAATTAAGAGGGGTTTGCATTTGATTGTTTGCTGGGTTATACTCTGAGTGGTCTGCTGGGTAATAGCAGAACCAGTAGCTAAAGGTAGTTGGGGTGAAACTACACTGGAATGTGTCCCTGTTGGCTTATATCTCTATGTAACAAAGGGAACAAACATGAATACTTTTGCAGTTCTTATATTCATGAGAGGTCGCAAGGCAATTTGTGCAACATTTAAGTTTTTTAACGGTCAACATTCTCTCATCAACACTCTGGCTCAAAAAGGAAGGACAAAGTCTTAGGGGGTGTGATCCTTGACACAAAAAACAACGACAAGTTGTTGGGGTGGAAACAGTTTTTGTAGCGAAACTTTGGACTTTCCTTGAATCATTTGAAGATTTTTTCGAGACATTAAAGTTGGGATTTTTACGGGGGTTTCCAGTACTCAAATTTTTGTTCGGGTTTTGAACGGATTGCGATTGAGACTGCCTTATGTTTGAAATCGATTCAAGAGTCTTGAAATGAGCGGTCAGAAATGCATCCATATCTTCCCATTTAGGAGTTTTCGTACAAAGTTTCTATGACTGTTCCAAAAGACTCAGAGTATTTTCAGGTAACTTTGTAGCACAAATATATACTAATATTACGTGATAAAAAACTTCTGGGGTTACTTCAAGCAATGAAAGATTCGTAATACAATCATTAATAGTCCGCTGTAGATTTTTTATACTTGGACCATTTTCTTGGGATAGAGGTTTAATACTTAAAGAGTACGAATCTGTTCATTAATTAGGGCCCCTTTGTTCTCATACGTGTCAACCAGCTTTTTCCATGCAATTGCATAGCCATCGTTAGTTAACGGGACGGTTTGTATGACATCATGGGCATCTTTGGCAGTTTTTGCAACAAATAATACAGTTTTTGAACTGGTGTTAATCGGGGGTTATTGCCATACAACGCAGAGAACATGTCTCGGAAAGAGGGTCAGCTCTTATAGTCACCATAGAAAATAGGGGTATCACAAGGGGGTAAATTCATAATGGGTATTGCTGTTTCCATTAACTTTTCAGCATGAGCGGTCGATTTTAAGTGGTCCATATGGGCCGTAATTAATGATATACCACGGGTATATGTACTATAAGAGCCCATATATCGAGACTTAACCTCGATAATTTGCGGACTTTTCTTTTGTTCAGCCTCAATCAACAAAGTGTCGTATGTTGACCTAACAGCTTCCCATAAACGGTTAAGTTCCTTTTCATGACTAACTAACGAACCTATTCTGTGGTCAGAAACGGGTATAATGGCAACATAAGCCTCAAAATCTGCTAAACGATCTGCATTACGAATCAAAGCTGATAGATCCATTTTTGATCTTAATTTGTATTGGGTAATTTTGAAAAAAAGGCAATTAAAAATGTGTTAAAACTAAAAATCGAACTAGTCGTTCACAAAAAGGGGTAAATTAGCTTTCTTTTTTTTTAATAAAAAGTATTATTTCAAAATTAATTGAAAAAAGCTTGAAAATTATCACGTTAAAACTGATAATTTATATAAAAGGAGTAAAAATAATAAAAACAAAAAATAAATTTTGCAAAAAACGGGAAAAAATTTGAAAAATTTCAATAAGTTTTCTGCAAAGTTGTAAATTTAATAAAATAGAGTAAATGTTTTAAAAAATAAAGAGTAAATATCAAAAAAAGGGTAGATATAAAAAATAGAGTTTAATTTAAAAAATAGGGTAGAATAGTGATAGCGAAAGCGATTTTATACTTTGTTCACTAATTCAGAACAAATGTTCAAAATTCTAAGGGGTTTAATCACAATTTTCGTAAAAATTTTGGTTTACAAATATTTTGAAACAAATAAATTAATTATAAAATCACTTTTACAATAAATACACTAGTACGGATAATAAATAAACACGGTTACTCACTTTCGGGTAAACGAATAAATTAATTTTCGTCAAAAAATGTATAAATTATTCTTCAAATTTATTTTATCCCGGGTACAAACAATATTAAATTAATAAAGTGCAAAAATTTTTTCACAAATGAGTTAAAATTATGTAAAAAACTGAGTAAAAATGCACTTTATCAAATAAAATTTAATAGTAACCGGTTTATTCGTTTGACAAAAATTATACGGCACTAGTGTTATGGTAATGTGTAACAAGAGAAACACAAGAAAAAACAACCAACAAGATTGAGTAATAAGCTGTGTTTTTGTTTTTATTAAAATATAAAACACTCTCAGTCACTAGAAACAACACACACGATATTTTTGCTTGTTTATTATTATCAAAAAAAAAAAAAAAAACACTATAAATACAAGAAATATTATTTATTAATTATTCGCGTGCCTGTCTGTTTTTGTTTACAAAAAACTAACGAGTAAAAATTTGTTTTATTTATTCTCTTTTGTGCTATGTTCTTTAAAACTAGCACAGTTGAGTGAAATTTTAATAAACCAAAGCTTTTGTTAACAGAGAAGTTAACAGAGAATAAATAAAATTGGGATCCAAAAAAGAAAACAACAAAATAAAAGATCACAAGGGAATTTTGCCGCTTTTTGTTCAATTGTGTTTTGCCGACGGCAATTTGTGTTTCTAGCACTGGTCTTGTTTGTTGGTTTTTGTCTTTTTTCACTTGTATTTCTTTTGTTTGCACTTTTCACTTTTAAAAAATTCAAACAACTCACCTTTTAATTATTTGAGGGAATGAGGATATGTTTAAAAAATAAAAAAACTAGATTTATCCAAAAGGATGCGGGTTTCCAAAAAAAAGGCTCTGAAAATAAACTATTTTCTTAAAAATATTTCAAGTTCACGGGGGATTTCTTAAATATCCGGTTCGAAGGACAAAAAAATTTTTTTGCTTGAAATATTTTTATCGAAAATATACAGAGAAACAAAAAGCGGGTATTAGAAATTTTTTCTTTTCAATTTAATTTGGGGTTTTATTTTGATTGGGGTTTTTTCTTAATATGTACGTACCGTACACTTGGGGTTTACAAAAAGTAAGTGATTTTACGAAAAATTATGTATATTAAGAATGTGGGAAAATGTCAAACGGTAAAAAACATAGAAAACATCCACTGAACAATAATTAGTAGCTGTTTACACTATGCGCGTAAACAAATATAAAACTGTTATAGTCGACGATATATATAAAAAACTTTTGAAATTTGTAAAAGCCTCGTAACTAATAACCCAATCTTATAATATCCAGATTTTTCCAACTCATTCAACCTCACAACGGACGCAAGTGATTTTACGTTAAGAGCCAGTCTGTCACAAGGTCCCATAGGGAATGATAAACCAATTTGCTGCACAAGTCGCACACTCACAGCATCAGAAATAATTACTCCACAATAGAGAAAAAATCCTTAGCCATAATTTGGGATATCAAATACTTTCGGCCATACCTATTCGATCACCATTTCAAAATCGTAACAGATCATAAACCCCTTACAAAGATTATGAGCCTTAAAGAGCCAAATTCAAAATTAATTAGATGGCGATTGAAGTTAGAGGAATATGATTATGAAATTATATACAAAAAAAGGAAAGCTAAATACAAACGCATATGCCCTTAGACGAATAAAAACTGTCCCTTCAGAAACTCTAAATATAAATACATTTGACGCACTATCTTATTAAGACACTTAAGATAACACCATTCACTTAGCAGAAGAGAATTGCGAACACGGTATACATATTTCAGAAAAATCAATAAATGATTTTAGTTTACAGGCCTTATTTAGGAAGGGAAACTCTAATCCTCATATGAAACTCAATATAATTTTCAAAAATAAACACAAATCTTTACATACCCCAATTATAGATAAAAAAAATTGTAAGGAGATTTTAAAAAATCATCTTGCCCCTGATAAAACCACAGCAATTTTAACAGATAATTCAAAACATATATTCAAAAAATTTTTCACAAAGCAAAATCTTTAAGACTATCGTGAAAATAATAATCACAAAAACATACAAAAAACTATTTTATTTACTTATTTAAATCTGTAATGATATAAAAGTGCTTATACATATTGAAGTTCAATAAATTGTTTATTTTCTTTTTACTTATTAAAATTTGTGATGATCTAGTTCTCTTTACTTTAACAATTTAATATATGCTGATATAGCTTTGGTGGATCTGCTAATGTTAATGTTGTGGTTGCAGTTGTTTCTGTAACTCCTTCTCCTTAGTGTGGAGCGATAGCCAAAAGTATTGACGGTCTGCAGCGACTGTACTTGGAGTGGAAAGTTCATTTACAACGAATAAAGCATGAAGAATTTTCTGTTGATTCTTGTTGTTGTTTCTTTCCTTATAGTAATACAGATTTTTTGAATTTTCTTGCATAAATTTTCGAAATATTGAATTTTCTCATTGTTATACATTATATATATAGTTTTATTTTGTTTTTATTTTATTAATTGGTATTTGGATTGTGATCGTGAAGGATATGAGGAATAAGAATATTAAAAATGATATTTGTGTCATCGTAGTAAGCTTGTAACGCTAGGTGTTCGTACTAATGTTTTATGGTATCGACTTTTCTCAGATTGTTCTCGATTTCTTCTAGTTCTTCTATGTTTAAAATCACTTTTGGTATAATCATAAATCTGGATAAGGTTATTGTTTCGGAAATACTTGCGATATGATTTGATAATAAATCGATATGATAATTGATTTGATTTATGTATTGAATGTCGTTAATAAGTTTGGAATTGGATAAAATGTTTTGTGAGTGTTGTAATGATTGAACTATGATATCTTGCTCTTTATTTATATTTCGTAATGTTTTTTATTATTTCGATAATTTTGGTACTAAATATACTAAAGAGATAATCTATGTATATGCATGTTTTTCTGTAGACCTTTATCAGCAGAATCCAATCATATAAAAACCATTAAAATCGATTTATGTATAATGAATCAAGATTCTTAAAATATTTTTCATACCCGGGGTGTCCAACTTTGAGACCTAGTTAGCTGTTTGGAAACTGCAGATTTATTTTCATTTAATTTTTTGGATCGCACACTGTGCGGCGTTGCCACTTCTTTTTACGTTCATAGAATTTTCGATGATAATTAGAGTTTGTGAATTCCCGATCTTTTCAACTTCCGGGTATAAAAAAACGTGTTCCTGGGAAAGTGCTAAATTTACTTAAACCACTGTATTCATTCGGATTAATAAAAATTATGTGAGTTTTTTCGTTTCAATTTTGTGCATTTTTTATCTTGAGCAAAAATATAAAGGAGGCACGCAATGCTTTCAATATTAGCTACAGGACAAAATTGTGGCAGTTTTATCACGATAAGCGCAGAGAATATAAGAAAGCAATAAAGATGGCGAAAAAAGATTCATGGAAAGGTTTCTGCGAATCTATCAACAATACCAAGGAATCTGCAAGACTCAGTAAGGTTTTGGCAAATGGTCATAATAACCCATCCTATATTAAAAGGATGGATGGCTCATGGTCAGAATCGTCGGCGGAATCTTTGGACATTTTACTAAATACTCATTTTCCTGGCTGTACAGATGTTACCGATCAGGAGATGGGGCATATTAAATCCTCGCAAAGGAACGAGGAAGACATGATATCCGTGGAGAAAATATCATGGGCAATGGATAGTTTCTCTCCGTACAAATCTGCAGGGCCTGATGGTATTATACCACGGATGCTACAAAGTGCAAAGGTATACATCATACCCTAACTGCATAGAATCTTTAAACTCTGCCTAAACCTCAACTATGTTCCCCGGAATTGAAGGAGAGCGAAGGTAGTTTTCATTCCAAAAACCGGAAAAAGAAGTCATGAGAAAGCAAAGGACTTCCATCCGATTAGTCTCTCATCTTTTCAGCTGAAAACCCTGGAGAGACTCATTGTTTTACATATAAGGCAGCGTATAGAGGGTACGACTCGACTCATCGAGCGATCCATTGAATTTAAGCAATACACAATAGCAGCCTTTCTGGACATAGAAGGCGATTTTAACAATGTCATGACTATGGCGATACAGACAGTTCCGCACGAACTAGGAGTTGAGAATTACATCATCAACTGGCTAGTCTCAATGCTAGAGACAAGAATCGTCATTGCGAATTTAGGCAACAGTGTTAAGACCAAACAAGTTATGCGTGGAACTCCAAAGGGAGGTGTGATTTCTCCGCTGTTGTGGCTCATTGTCATTAATACCATCCTGTGCGAACTGGACGACAAGGGAGTGAAAGTCGTGGCTTATGCGGACGATGTGGTGATACTAGTAACGGGACTGTTTCTGAACGTGAAAAGCGATATCATGTCAACTGCTCTGACTACACTCAGCAACTGAGCCAAAGAATGTGGACTAGGAGTGAATCCGGGCAAGACAGAGCTGGTACTTTTCACCACAAAGACCAAGATTCCAAGCTTCAGACTACCGCAGTTAGAAAACTGTGAACTCACCTTGTCGGACAATGCAAAGTACTTGGGCATTATTTTGGACTCCAAGCTTTCATGGAAGCTAAACATTCAACATAGGGTTAATAAGGCTACGGTAGCATACTACACCTGTAGAAAGATTTTTAGTGTTAAATGGGGTTTGAGTCCAAAATTGACAAAATGGCTATATACTGTGATAGTACGGCCCATTCTTGTATATGGATCTCTTGTTTGGTGGACCGCTACTAGTAAGAGATACGTGGTGGATCAACTTTACAGGATACAAAGATCCGCTTCCATTGGCATTGCAGGTGCATTTCGTACTAGTCCATCAGAAGCTCTGAACACTATATTGCTCCTAACACCCATAGACCTACACATTATTGAATCACCAGTCAATAGTGCGATACGATTATCTGCAAAGGAAGGATCAAGAACATATGGACACGCGAGGATATTATGTTCAATACCCCCGCAATTCAATCAATCTACCGACTATATGATTCCCCAGATGGACTTCAGAAATACTATTAAAGTCCTATTCCCCACCAGGAGTGAATGGAGAAGGGGAAATCTTATTGTACAATATGTAACTAAGATATACACTGACGGCTCAAAGATGAACTGCGGTGTCGGCTCTGGTATCTTCTCTAACTATCTTGGAATTAGACACTCATATAGACTAACTGATGAGGCAAGCGTATTCCAGGGAAACGTGTAAACTAATTCGAGATAGAAATATTCAAGCGAATATTGGTTTATTTATCGACAGCCAAGCGGCAATTCTATCGCTCAAATCACCCAAAACTACTTCTATTCTAGTCGGACAGTGTAAAGAGGAACTGCTAGGACTAAGCCGACTGTATGCCATTACTATAGTCTGGGTTCCTACGCATAGGGATTACTATGGTAACGAACAGGCAGACGAATTAGCCCGGGCAGGCTCTGCTATGAATGCCTCCTTATCCAAAAATACTATCTAGAGAAGCCGAAAAATAGATGGCGAAATCTGGACAAATGTAGAGTCGCGAAGGAAACGTGGCCTACCTACAACGAAAAACGCTCAATGCAACTCATTGCCTACAAATGCAAAGATATCTCGAGACTAATAGCATTGTTTACAGGTCACTGGACGATCGGAAAACATGCAAGAAGACTTGGTCTCCCTTACAATGAATACTGTCGTAAGGTTACGGGCTACCATGTAAACAAACCAACCAAGTTTTTTAATAATAACAAAATGAAATTTCAAACTAAAATGCTTTTAAGACTGTATAATTTTTCCCATCCGGCACGACAGATAAGTAAATATATTTCTTTATGAAATTTACCGGTGAGATGATTGTTTGTGAACTATTTTTATTTTCAAAAATCCCTCGTATAAACGTAATATGTGTCAAAAAGTACACATTCAAAATAGAAGATTTAATAATATTTAAAAAAGTCGACAAATCGCTTTGTTTTGTAACTCAACCAAATTCTTCGTTACTTACCTAGTGTTTAAATTAGGCAAATTTTTATCAAAACAAACGTCAAAATCAGTGCCAATATATACAAGGTAACCTTAGTTAAACTGCTGATTATTATTTTGGTTGTTATAGTTGTCAAACTGCATATATAAAAAACAATAATGAATTCGCCATATTGTTGGTTTTGTGCAACTGTTGCCTCCTTCCATAAATTCGCGTTAAGTTTGTCGTTTGCCTTGATAAAAAATTGTCTAATGTAGACACAATGTTATGTAAAATTGACAGCACTAATAAAATAGGGGTGATTTCTAGTTTGTTTGCATTTTCATAATTACCGTTCTTCGGATTGTGCGCATTCGTTTGCAAAAAAAAGAAATAATACATATTAGTATAACAAAAATTTAAATGTATATAAGAATGATAATGGTTAGAAAACAATAAAAAATAATAAACAAAATTTAAATAAAATATTCTGCGTAACTTAACTACACATTTGGATAAATTTTGTAAGTTTAAATTGAATTAGAGAAGTAAAACATCCAATTCGATATGTTAAAATTTTGTGACAATGAGGAAGTGTATGTAAAATTAGTTCTGTTTGTGCGATGCAAAAATAAGAATGGTCTGGTTATCCTTGTACCAAGTTAATGTTTATTTACTATAGATAAATTATTTTTTATTTGTATAAAAATTTTGTGAAATATTTAATAAGTCAACAATTTTTTTTCTCATTTTACCGGACACGTATAAAAGTGAAAGATCTCCAAACAAAATTTTTAATTGTAAATAGTATGTATATACATGTGTATGTACTAATAAAAAGTGAGTTTAAATGTTTTAAGTTTATGCAAATCACATACCTTTGTTTACGTTTGTACATATAAATATGTGTATGTACATGTGGCGCATTACTGTCCATAAAAATATAAAGAAGACCTGCTTATGTGAAAAGTAAATAAAGTTCAATAATTAAATCACTTTTAATCGTATAAAAATAAATAAAAAAATATCCTACGTATAATTATAAAATAATACCATTATTATTATGTTAATAATTCCGAAATGTGAAGGACAAAAAACCTCTGTATTACGACAACTATCTTTTGCTAATAATTTTTATATAAAATGAATACGTCCTAAATTTACTTTTAAATTTACTCGAAATCCTCTTAAAGTGTGTGTTATACAAAAACTTCCAATTGCTGTAGCATCGCCCCTGTCGTTTGGATACGCTATAATTAAAAAAATTACATTTAATTTTTCATTTCTTTAATATCACTTTAAAAAAAAAATCAACAAGATTTTCAGCACAATTTAATGATTTTAATTTTTTCCTGTATAGCCGGCCTACATCCGAGGGCTTTCAAATCTGGGGTATTAAAGAAGTAATTAATATTATATATCATTAAAGTATTGTCATTTCGCCATTTTCAAATCATCGGGGCACAGGTGCCTCGTCTAAAGCATGATATCCATAAACTTTCACCAAAGTACGGTGGATTTCCACATATTTATATATATTCCTAAAAAAATAAAACCTTCACTGCAGTAGTTCTTTAGATATGCGATTAAACAGATCAACGCAAAAAATATCATGGAAAATGTGTTGCAGATTACATATGAATACTCATTCCAATCACCAGAAAAATTATATTTCATTCCATCACGTTTCAAATTTAACCCATTAACTACGAAATAAAATATACTTTCACAAGGAGTTTCCAGGTTATATCAGGGATGGAAAAGTTGGTACGATCGTACTTTTTTGATACAATATAGTATTAAATATATCGTAGAACTCCATCGAGTAATTTCTTACTCTGCAACATGAAATTAAACTTTTTCAAATGTCAGTGTGGTTTTGAGAAAACTTCAACTATAATTACGGTAATAGGATTTAATGTACAATTTCTTTTCTATTTTGACCTTTGATTTTGATGTCATCCATTTAGTGTTCAGAAGTAATTACGAAATTTAGATAAACAATATTCTTGACCAAATATATAAAATCTATTATCAATTGAAGATTTCTACGAGCTCCCTGAAATAGTAATAAAGCCAATTATAACACATACATGACAAATAAACTAAATCATATAAAATTTGTGCTCATATCGATCGTTAAAATGGTGGCAAAATTAAGGCTTATGGGTCCCTATTAAATTAATTTATCTTTGAATTTTGTTTTTCAAATCCACATTGTCTTGAATTGTAAAAGTTTATTTTAATATATGAAGATTTCAATATTTCATCATATTTTTATTCCTGAGTAAAAAAGAAGAAATGAGGATTGAGTAATAGAACTTTTATTTAAGGCAGTGATGTATATTAATATGTATTTAAAATATGGTATTTTAAAATGTATATATAAAAACAATGTTAATTATGTTTTGCATTATTAAAAATACAATAAATTTTAGAATTTTAGAAAAAAAAGTACCACTTGATTTTTTTTATACGGAAAAATATTTTCATTTTCCATCCCTGGGTTATATAATTCTTGTGGTAAGAGCTAGAACAAATATGAGTCCTATTTATCCCCTATTTTAAAGCCGAAAAGATTAAAAACCATGCCAAAAAAGAGTAGTAAAGAGAGGATGTAGGCGGAGAATTACCATAGTATATAACTAATGCATTATAAATTGCAAGAATTACATAACAATATTGAGAGAATTAAACACTGTTGTGCCAACATAAAAAAATTAAAAAAGTTTTTAAGTCTAATTAGTTAAAATTTATGCATAGAAATTGTTGAAAAAGGTCAAAAAGTCTCAAAAAAACTGTGAAGTGATGGAAACTTTATATTATATTTGGCTTTATACACTATATCTAATGCAAGGAACATGAATTATCTACAACTATTTGCGATAATATTTGGTTCTACTTGTATTATTAATAGCTAAAAAAGTGTTGATAATATTAGAATTAAATAACCGTGAAAACATCAAAATTCTCCCATATAAATACACCCTTCTTCAGGGTCGATGCAGCAAGTATTAGCAACATCCGATCACTCTAATAGTGTAAATAGTAAAAGTTCAAATCGGTTAGAAAATATTATTAGATATTACAAATTGCCCCGACCATTATCATGTTTTGAAACATTTGTGTAAGCAACGTACAGACTAATTTTTTATTTAAAAAAATTTAAATAAAATGCTATTATTAGTAAAATAATTACTGGAAAGTAAGGTTTGAATCCTGCAAGATAATATAATCCCCTTCTCATGCTTTGATTTTTATTATAGCTCTTTCGAAATTCCAATTTCCATTCTTTAAAAACCTTGTTAAACAAAATTCAAAAAAGTTTGGATAAAGCTATTCTATTTTACACACAACACCACGGAAAGTAAAAATAAGAAGTATGTAATTTGGCAAATATTTTTTATGAATTCGCCGTACCTTAAAATTAAATTTTGCGGATTTCGGCAAAAATGCATTTTTTAAAGATAATATAAATTGTAAAAATGTTGAATTGAGGTCAGCTTGTATAGATTTACCATAATTTTGACGTTTATCTTCATAAAAATTTATCTAGTATAAACTGGAAGTAAAGCTATTCTAACAGAAATAAAATTTATTATAGAACTCATTGCTTTAAAATCTAAAGTATTGCAAAATTTCATCAAAAATTTCGGAATGTATTATATTATTGTGTTATTAGTTTTATTAATGTATATGCTAGTAAAAAAAAAAAATAAAAAATACTACAACAAAAAATTGGCAAAAAATTCCTTTTTGCCAAAATCTGGAAAATTCATATCTGAAGTATGACCTAAGATATATTGACCTAGTTCTTTGTTATTTTTACTTTCTGTGGTGTTGTCTATAAAACAGCAGAGTTTTATCTTAACTTGTTTGAAATTTGTTTAACAAAATTTCTAAAATTAGAAATTGGAAGCGGATTAAATTCTCTTGCAGGAGTCAAAGCTTATTCTTATGGTTAAAATTTGACTAAAAATAGCATTTTATTTCAACATTAAAAAAAAAAAACAATAATAAAAAATAGTCTGTATACAAGTGTTCGAAAATACGTTAATGGTCGGGGCAATTTCTAATAACTAATATTTTTTTAACCGATTTGAACTTTTTTATATTGTTTCATAGACAATTATATCTAGATAGAGATTTCTTGACACTGAATTGCAAAAAGAGTTAATAATAGCAATATGTTTAAAAAAACTGTGAAAAAGTCAAAATTTCCCATATAAAAGCAACCTGCAAAATATAAATGCAAAATCGATGCTATAGTTGGGCTGTTCATGAACGAACTATTCAATTAAACAATTCAAATGTACACTGGTTGCCACTTGAATAAGGAATCACATTTTATTAACTTTAATTAAGTATATCTCCTAAACTAAAGTTCAGAAAAAAAATTTTTGCGCAACCAAATTTCAAAGTGTTGGCTTTAGTTTCCTGAAGAAATAAAAAATATACATATTTTGTTATACTAAAATTATGCATTTATTTAAAGACATGTATTTCTGTGGTACTTTTTCGTGTGTCACTTGAATAAGGAATATTTTAAAACTAAGCAAACTGTAATTTATTTTTAAATTTTATGTTATAAAAATGAGCTATTATCTTCTAGCATTCAATTAGTAATGAGTACTGCCACCATTTTTAGAAAAACCTCAAAAATGCGATTTGGTATCGACTTGTATAATGACTCTTAAACTTTTCTTGGGAGCCAACCCCAGACATTTTCCATTGGATTCAGGTCTGGTGAATATGGGGGCCAATCCAAAAGTTGAACACCTTGTTGATTAATATATTGTTTTACTGCTCTGGTATTAATCGGAGCGTTGTCGTGTTGGTACGTCCAAGGTATGGGTCCAAAGAAATCATTAAATTTTGGAAATGCTTCCTCCAGAATGTTTTTGTAAGTCGTTGCAGTCATTTTGTTGGATACAAAAACCAATTCTATGGTACCATTTATTTGATTTATTTATTTTATGGCACCCCATACCATTATTCCGCCCTCTCGGCTGTGTCTGCGGCTCAAAAATAATTCCTCCTTATTTAGGTCATGGAAGTAATAGTTATACCCGTCGGGATCATCAATATTAAACTTTTTTCCATCGGAAAATACAACTTTAAACCATTTGTCGGACCATGTCATTGTATTTTTGGCAAACTGTAGACGTTGTGATTTGCGTTCATTAAGTGGTGTTTTTTTTGCAGTTTTCGTCGGACTATGTATGGGCACGACTTTAAAATACGGTGCACTGTTCTTAGACTGGCACCTACTTCACTTTTTTCATTTCAATTTTTAATATTTTTCTTGGTGTTGTTGCCATTTTTTTCCGCCCTTTCATGTTTTTTCCATATCTCCACGTTATTTAAATAATTGTATACAACTGTTATTCCTCTATTAATGTTTTTGACTATTTGCACCGGATTCTGACCCTGAGATTTCAAAATTAGAATTTTTTCTTTTTCAGAGTTATTAAGAGCCTTACCACGTCTCATTTTGAATAAAAACTATTTAAAAACTATCAAATTAAAAATTCTCTAGCCGTTTATATTGAAAGAAATTCAAATCATAGCCTTCCTGATTAATATTAAAAGTATTCCTTATTCAAGTGACATACGAAATAGTACCACAGAAATACATGTCTTTAAATAAATGCATAATTTTAGTATAACAAAATATGTATATTTTGTATTTCTTCAGGAAACTAAAGCCAACACTGAGATTTGGTTGTGCAAAAAATTGTTTTTTTCTGAATTTTAGTTTAATTAATTTAATTAAAGTTAAAAAGATGTGATTCCTTATTTAAGTGGCAGGCAGTGTATGAACAATGTTGTTCGGTATTCTTGTTCCTTTTTGTTCTTTTTAATTATTTAGTACACTTAAGTCATTTACCAATATTTAAATGACTAATTTATTATGTTGGTATATTTGGGACTGTACATTTTTTATTCAAAATATATAATTAGTTACAAAAATATATCAAAAATATTTTATCGAAATTTCGAAATCATCACTTATAATTTTATGGTAACAATAGAAATTCAAAAAAGGCAATAATAAAAAAAAAGTCATCTTATTCTTGCAGAATGATCACTGACTGAATAAACGCACACAGTTTGGACTAATAAAAATAGTTCGTTCAGTCAAACTGCTCAGAATAATGAACAACTAAAAAATGTACAATTGAACAAAAAGAGCGAACTTGTTCACTTATTTGTTCAGAACAAAAAAGAACAATCAGTAAAATGAACGATTAATCCTAAGACTAGTCGATGCGGCACGTGATAGTGCCATCCGATGACTCTTATATTTTGCACACTATATTTTTCATTAAAACGAACAATTCTATAATGCTCAAACATCATACCAAATCCGCCCAAAATTAAAATCTACTTTATTTTCAAAACAGATTCTCAAAAGTTATAATCAGTGTGAACATTTTTGCAGCTAAATTTAGCATTTTTTATTCCGATTTAGCCGCAAATTTTTATTTAGCATTTGGCATATTATTTAGCAGTTTTTAATAATATATTTAGCATTTTCTAACATTTTTCAAAATAACGACAAAATTTAAATATTGACATTAAAAGTTAATACTATTGTCTGCAAAATATATCAAAAGAAAGTGGGCAAGTACTAAGTGCTTAGTTGAAAATATTATTTTAGTCTGCTTCGTGAACTTAATAAAAACGAAAATTAGAAAATTAAATACAATTAATGTAATCGATAATATTATATACGGTTTAAAAATATTAAATACATTTTTCCAAAGTTTTGAAATAGAGTTATATTTACTTGATACCTCATCATTTAGTTTTTAAGCAAATACGTATTGTTATTTTAACATGAATTTAAAGGTATTAAAGTAGTGGATTGTGAACAGAACTGACAATGTATGGAAAGTAGAATAGTTGGCAAAAATATGTCAAGGGATTTGTGGATCGGTCTATATATGGTAATCTAACACATTAGGATATTACCAAGGGACATTGTCCGATCATATCTAGGTAAAGTAAATGGGACAACGGCACACCGGATTTTTTTTAGGTTACGCGAGTATATTAAGGAACTGTAAGTGGTAGAACACATTGAATTAGATGATGTCTAATGCCACGATTAACTGCCACAGTTGTGCAGAATGAAAATTTTAAGGAAATAAATTTGTAACTTCTAATCTGCTGGTTGGATTTACATAAAACTTCACATAGGCATAGCAGATGACTGTACAATTTTAAGTTTTTAAGGGAGGGGGGGGCATACATACCCCTCAGGTACGGTTCTATCGGGATTCAAAATAGGGTACATCTGACATAGAAAATTTGTAATCACTTGTCAAGTTTTTACTCCTTATCTTATTTTAAATATTTTTACATCTTCTTAAAGCCCTCGATAAGGCCTATGAAAAGCATTCTTACATGTGCTATTTATCTGTTATAGTTTTCAAGTTACTTGCATTTGAAATTTCAACTATCTTAATTTTGCCAAATCTTGGTCCAGTTTTTCAATATATAGCCCAAAATTTTTATCCGATTTTTTTAACTTTTTTAGGTAAAGAACAAAATTAGCTATCAAAAAATCATTATTTTTTCGATTTTGTAATTGAAAATATTAAAATTAATGATTTTTTTTTGCCGAAAAATTATCTCAAAAATAAAAAGTAAACTCAAACACCTAATAGGTTTATGTATAGATCCACTGGAATTTGACCTATTTTATATACAAAATTTTTAATTTAGCTCTGAAAACTCTAATGTGTTCCAAAGAGTTTACCATGGGCCTTTTCCAAACCTTCCACAAATGTGCACTTAATGGGCAAAATTCAAAAAATTCCATTTTTGGAATTTTCGCCACTTTTATGGGACCTGTGGCATTTCTTTTACAAAAGTACAAAAAAGAAGTACAAAAAAAAAAGAAGTATTTTTAATCTTTACCATATCAGTTAACAAAATCAACTAAAAATTATATTACTGATAAAATATTTAAAGTTTCTTCAAAAGCCAATTTTTTATAAACAATTTACTTTACTTCCAAAAATCATAAAAAGTATGGACTCCATTGCAACCATAAATTGTTTATGTAAATCCAACCAGCAGATTAGAAGATACAGATTTATTTTCAAAAAATCGATTCGGCTGACTGTGTGATGTACATAACTAGGTGCAAAGTGAATAATATTGTAGGCTTTATTATGTGAATTGGATGACTTTTTCTTTTTCGTCATCTTATATTATTTTCTTTCTTCTTCCGTTTATATAATCTGTTCTGTTTTTGTAATTATATAACGTCAACATTATAAAAAATTAAAAAGAAATAAAAATATACCACTGAAAAAAGTGTTGCCGTTATTGCGAAATAAATGACATATGTTTACATTAAATTTATATTACATGGAAAGAGAAGGAAAGCTTTGCTTTATATTTTTATTTATGGAGTTTGTGATAGGAAGAAACTAATTTTTATACATGTAGTTTTGTTGTTGCCATAAGCAAAGAATATAAATAAACAAAAACAAAATGCATCTAAAACAAAACATGTAAAAAAAATGGAATAGAATCGTACTTTTTTTGATTTAATAATCAAAATTACTATAGTACTCCTGCGAGTAATTTGATGCTTTAAAATTCGATGTAAAATAACAAAATATTTTGAAGATAGTTCCAATATTTTTTGAATAGAAAATAAAAAGTATAATTAGTTTTGGCTTTAAGATCAAACTATTTAAATTCTATATAATTTTTAAAGTTTACTCTAAAAATATTTTACGTTATTTCAAAAAAAAAAAAAAAAAAAAAAATCAGTTTAAAAATATCAAAAAGCAAAATAAAAGAATACAAATCTTTTTACTTATACTAATTATAATATTGTTGTTTTTTATTTTTTATTTAAACAAATAATAATTTTTAACATTATTATTAAAGTAAGGAGCAGTAGTTATATAGCATTAAGATTTTCTGTTTTTAAAATGAGGGAGAAAATCAAGAAAATAAGAAATGTAGCTCTGAAAATAAAATAAGTTCTATTCCACAGCGACAGTGAGCAGCGTAGTTAACTACCAATTTTGTATGAAAATGAGCATGTCGCTGTTAGTTTCCGCAATGCATTTTTATTTTATTTTGATACTCTTAAGAATTTAAATAAAGTGAACATCATTCAAAAAAAAAAAAAAAAAAAACACACACAAACCATTGAGCTATAAATCTTGATAGGGTTTCAAGAACATTAAACCATCTCTTCGTTATGTGAAATATTATTATAATTACTTTTTTACGTTATTATAGATAATGTATGTTATTCTGATGTTTAATATCTAAAATTTCATGACGTAAAATTTTGGTGATAATCTGATCAAAAGTACCCATATGCAGAAAATCGATTGAAAATTATGTAAACTTAAAACTTTTTTAAATTTTACAGAATTTTTTTTACATAGATAAAATAAGAACTTCTCTATTTTCTTTCAAGTATAGTTAATAATATTTAAAAATAAATACCTAAATATGAAAATAAAATCATGAAGGCTTAAATAAAATTATTTAAATTTGTATACCCTTCACCACAGGTCTAAAAGGTATATATAACTTTGTCATACCGTTTGTAATTTCCACAATTTTTCCCGGGGAACAAAAAAGTTAATATTTTCTGGATCCTTGTAAGAAATGATATCGATAGGACGATGTACGTCCGTTTGTCGGTTGAAATGGCGTTTATGAAGCCCACCGATATCTGCCATATATATATATATATATATATATATATATATATATATATATATATATATATATATTTATATATATCAAACGTTCTGAAAGACTTTCAAAAACGGTTTCTAACTCGTTTTAGATTTTCTGAATGCTCTATATAAGTTATGGACTTCGTTTTTGCAAAGAAGGTTTGGAAAATTTTTTCTGAATTTTTATACTCAAGAAGTAAACTAAATCGCTCCAATAATAACCGAAATATCGGGCAAAATCGGTTATAAATAATTTTATAAAATTTCGATTTTTTGAATTAACCACATCGGTGCATAAACAACCGAGTTACAGGCACAAAAGTTTTTTTTTGTATAATCAAGTAGTAGTTGTTGATTGTATATACACCCAATCACTCAGTATATACATAAACACAATAACTCAGTGTTGTTCTTGTTTTTTGTATAAGAATATAAATTTAGTAGTCATTTTTTTTATAAGCAAGCTGTGGTTGGCGTTTGTATATGCACATAAACATTTATATGAAGCATTACAATGACTATTGGTGTTTTTTTTTTTTTTTTTTAGTTGACAACAGCAGTATAACAATAATTATTAGTATTGTTGTTTTTTGTGTATACAGTCAGTTTCGTTGTATATATTGTATGACAAGAATCGTTTTTAGATGAATGAAAACAAGATATTTTCATAGTTTGGATTTGGATTTGAAAAATGTAATGAAATATTTTTTAATAGCAATATGTTAACTAATATATTTATTAATATTTAACACAAACAAAAATAACATATAAAGATTTAAGATTTAAACTATTAAAAACGGAGCTAAAACTAAATAAACACAAATATTTCCTTGTCAAAATATTCTTTTCGCATTTATAAAACGGCTAAAGAAAATCACAAAATTTCGGGATTTAAAATTTAATATTGCAACAATTGGCTTGTATAACTGTCTTTTATCAAATAAATTAATTAATGAATGTCATAGTCAATTGAAATTTTATATATTTCACTCTTAGAAACATACTTCTTCACATATGGGCACAAGTTTAATGTGGGATTCAAGTGTGGACTCTGTGCTGTTATATTCAATCCTTTTTACAATTTAACAATAGCCGCATTAGCACTCTTTGTCCATATATGCTTGGAGTCATTAATTCAAAATAACTTGAATTACGATGTCCTTTATTAAACGAGTTTTCAAAGCCTTCAAGTATTGTTGTAATTCTATGTCTTTTAATAAAAAATAACGAATTTCTAACTGCTTTGAATAAAATACATATGTTTGTATGCGTCTGTATTGAACAATATTTTTTAAATATGAAGGTATGAGTATCTCTCTTTTTAATTCTAAAGGCTTTTGAAGGTTTCCGCCATACTACGCCTGAATTCAATTATACTACAACATAATTTTATTCCCACAAAATATAAATTCGCGCCATTAATTTTTAGGCATATCAGTACGATTTATAGCGAACAAAAATAATTTTTAAACATTTTGTCCCAATAAGATTGATTCTTCCCCCGTAGCTTTCAGTATGTATTTGTATTCGTTCAATGTTTTTCTTATTGTTTCTTGAAAGACAAAAATAACATACTCTTCCGAATCCTTTAACAAGAGTTCTGGTGGTTATTTGCGAAGTTTCCTTAACTTTTCCACGTTTTACTCTACCAAATATTTTACGCAGACCACCTATTACTAAATTTAAGCTCTAAAATTCTTCTTAGAGTGATTTAATATGCTATTAAATATTTGCCTTATTAAGGAATACATTTATGCAATATCTTGACACTTTTTCCGACTTGCGGGTTTTAATAAAACCCAAAAGGGTTTATCATTTACATTTATTGTAAATTGCACATTAATATGTATATATTATATACTAGAAGTCTTGGTGACTAAATACAATAAAAGTTCCAAGAATTGTTTCAAATAGCAACAAAAATGCATATGTAAAACAATTTATTGACATGTTAGTTTTTGTTGTTCTGCTTTCGTAATTACAATCATATATATTTATTTATTTATTTTTGTAAAATCTATTAAATATATATAAAAAAAAAAATGTAACAAAAAAATTGCAATGTTATAATATAAAACATTTGTGAATTTTGTAAAATAAAGTTGAAATAATTATTTTTTGTCCATTTTAAAGCGATAACTTGACATACTGTACATACAAAAATATATAAATATCTTATAAGTTGTTGGTTTTTTTTTTATTTTTTTTTGTTTTTTTTTTTTTTTTTTTGTTTAAGCAAGCGTTGCTTGTGGAACAATTGTATGTATTATTTTTTTAAGTGTAAATATGAAAATATTAATATATAGCATGTTGTTATTTATCATGAATTCACATATGAAATGATCATAGGTATTGAGATTCAGTTCATATTTGGCGTATAATACTCCCTAATCCATTTCAATTCTTTAGAATAAAAAAATTGTGATTTTATTCGCAATTTTATTTTTATTCATATATTTTGAAACTAAAGTCCGACTTCATTGATTTAAGAGCCATTATAAAAGCGACTATATCATAACAAAATCTAATTATATTACAAATACATTTTTGGATGCATTTTTGAAAACCTTCTACCCCCGATGCTGACGGGTATTAAGATTTGTAAAAAAATCAAATATAATAATTTATTGTCTTAACACACATTGTTTAACTATGGAAAAATACATACAGTGCACTAAAAAACTTAAGCATACAGTGTAAAAGTTTACGTATTTTGCTACCTATTTCATTTTTATTTTGGTACTATATTTTATAAAAATTATATTTTCAAACACTGCAATCTAAATGCACTAAACTGTTTTTGGAAAATATTATATTTTATATAGTTTATTTGGAAAATATTTAAAAATTTCAAACGAAATAACAAAATAAAAATGTAATGATAAGTATAATGCGTTAGTTAGCGTTTAATGAAAATAATATTTTTTGACACTTATATTCCCTTCGTAATTGAACATTTCAAATTTAATAAAAAAAAAAAAAAATCAAAAAAAAAAAAAAAAAAAAAAAACGTCCAAACATACATAAAATTGGAGCGCTATATTCGGCTATGCCGAATCTTTTATACCCTTCACCATTTTACCAACAAATAAAAAGAAATAGTATGCCTTAATATTTTTTCATATTTATACTTAAAAAATAATACGTATATTCCACAAGCAAAGTTTGCTTCACAAAAAATACAACAACAACTTATAAGCATATATATATTTATATATTTTTGCATGTATATACAAACAAGTTGACAAAAACAACAACAACACCAATAATCATTATAATACTGCTGTTGTCATTGCAATGCATAGTATAAATGTTTGTGAGTACACATTATTAACAGATTTTTTTGAGTTTTTGGCCCATAACTCGGTTGTTTATGAACTAATTTGGTTGGTTCAAGAAACCGAAATTTTATAAAAATATTTATGACCGATCTATTAAAAACGAAATCCGTAGTTTGAGCAAAGGTTTCAAAAATTCAAAAAAAGCGTTTTGTCCGATATCTCGGTTATTATTGGACCGATTTCATTTCTTCAGCACAAAAACAAAAAGAAAATCCCCAAATCTTCATTGCAAAAACGCAGTTCCTAGCTCGTATAGAGGCTTCAGAAAATCGAAAACGGTTAACAAATATTTCTTCAGCGGAAATTTCAGAAAAAAATTTCCGAATTTGTTTTACAAAATCAAAGCTCCCAACTTATATAGGGGCTGAAGGAAATCGAAAACCGGTTTGAAAACTTTTTTTAATGTCTGCTATTTTTAAACATTTTTTTTTTTGAATTTCAATAAAAAGGTTCTTCAACAGATTTCTGACCTATATAATAAATTAAAATATTTAAAATATTCTTAAGTCAAAAAACTTCAAAAAATCGTTTTTAAACATTCGGAGATATGTTTATGAATCAATCTTGCAGGATTTCCGTTCGTTATATATATATATATATATATATATATATATATATATATATACTTAAATAAAACGTTACTTAAATAAAACGTCGAAAATCCTTTAGTAGGACTTTTGTGATATGGAAAAATTTTACCCGCCTGGGCAGCGTTTCATAGTAATGGGAGGGACTACGAAAGGATTTTCTAAATTTCCCCAAAATTACATTTTTGTTGTGAATCTTCAATAGGGTTTTCTGTGTGTTTTTGAGTATATTGGAATGTAATATGACAAACTTGTTTTTTTCGAAGAAAATTTTCGCAGATATGAACCAATTTTCAGTCAAAACAAACGCCACCTGATTCGCCTGACAAAAAATATTACCAAACAGTGATGAAGTGAACGTCGGTGAGAATTTTTTCAATATTTAAAAATGTAACTATAGATACTTATTATTAATTAAATTAATTTTTGTTTTAAACATTTTGAAATTTTTACTTCAATATAGTTATGAAACACTACACAGTGGGGCAGAATCGAAATTTTTTGGAAATAAATCTGTAACTTCTGATCGGCTGGTTGGATTTTCATGAAATTTGGTATAGGCGAAACGAAGGAGTGTTAAGTTTGGAAGGGGGGCACAACAAACGCCTCAGGGGCGGAGCTAAGGGGGCTCAAAGTTAATTACCTCTGACATAAAAAATTTTGAATCACTTGCCAAATCGTCCGATTTCAAATATTTTTATATACTGTTGTAGGCCCTGGTAAGACATTCTTACATATCCTATTTATCTCTTATAGTTTTCGGGTTATTTGCGTTTGAATTTTTAAGCACCATAATTTTGCATGTTCTTAGTCCAGTTTTTTCATATATATCCTAGTATTTCCGACCGATTTTATTATTTTTTTCTTAACTAGTTAAAGAACAAAATTATCTATTGAATAAAAGAAATTTGAAGTCGATGTCTTTACCGAGTCCAAAAATAAACGATTTTGAATTTGAAAATTGCAAAATATAATAATTTTGCACTTTTCTGAAAGGTAACTTCACAGAGATGACTTTAAGATAAAAAAACGAGCCCAATAACTCAATTGGTCATGGTACATACCCTCCCGAATTCGACCGATTTTATATGAAAGTTTTGATTTTAGACCATATTTTATCAAATTCCAAAGCACGAATCGACAAGCGGAACATATTTTAAGAATCTTCAATATGTTGTTAAAAGTTTTAAATTAAAATCTACGGGACTTCGGAAAAATGTGGATTCTACAGGCAAAAATGTAAAAAATTCCATTTTTGGGAATTTTGATTAGTTTATTTGGGAATTCAGGAAAACCCTACCCCTGATTGAAATTTGGTTAACGCGCTTTTACTACAAAAATGTAAACACAAAATTAAAATAGCATAGCAAGCGTTGCTTAGTAAAAAAACAAAAACCGCACTGTTACTTTCTGATGCTACTAAATTTATATACATATGTTCGTATGTAGATACATGCTTATACAAAAAAAAAAACAATACTGAGTCATTGCATTGTTTCTACTGAAATTGCTTTCTACTGAAATTGCTTTCAAACTAAAAAAGTTCAACCAACAACTAATGATTTCTGATACAAAAAACAACACCACTGAAAGTAATTACAATGTTTTTTTATATGTTTGCCTATAACTCAGTTTTTTATGAACCGATATAGTTAACAACCGCTTCATAAAGATTTAGTTCATTTCTTTAACACAAAAATTCAAATCTTCTTAGCAAAAGCGAAGTTCCTAGTTTATATAGAGTTTTATGACCCGATCTTGCTGAATTTCAATAGCAAAATTCCCGAAAGGATTTCCGACCGTTTAATATATGTATTATATATGTCAGTTATCTTCGTAAACGCCATTTCAACCGACAAACAGACGAACATCGTCCTATCGATATCATTTCTTGCAAGGTTCCAGAAAATATAAACTTTTTTTGCTTTCCGAATGAATGACAAACTTATATACCCTTTACACCTGTGGTAAAGGGTATAATAAAAAACCACGTCACACTGTGTCGTAAGTGTGGTCAAAAATGAAAAATAAAATAATATAAAATTTTGGAAAAGTGGTAATGTCGTTTTATAAAAAACAATTCAGTTAAGAAAATCATAAAAAATTTCCCAAAAAAGGTGTTGCTTTCAGAAGTTATGTGGGTTCAAAGTTAAAACTTAAACTTAAGTACTGCTTTACCATTATTAAAAGATAATTCAAATTCTTTTAAAATTTTATGAAATTTAAATTTTCTTAGAAATTAGTAACCTTTTTCCTAAAAAATACATTTCTTTTAACTTTTTCGGATGTAATTATAAATCGAAAAAGGTACACAGTATGCACTTAGTTCTACATCTGAAGTAGCGAAAATGTTCTTCATTGGAAGCACATGCTCTTTTTTTTTTTTTTTGGAGTAAATAGGCGGCGAATTCTTTCAATGCACTTGCTGCAACATACATATGTTATTTTTGACCGCTTCCAATTGTTTTGAAAACAAAACAACACAAAAGTAAAAATGTCAATTTCCTACATGAAATACTAGTAATCTATACATCATACAAAGCTTTCAAAATGTGAATTAAATGCCGCTTGATCAGTGATTTCGACCACCGTGCAAAGGGATTAACGAGAAACAACAAAATGCATAGGAGTTATTTTTGTAAACAAAGATATTAAAGAATAACAACTAATTGCAGTGAGTAGAATATTTTACTATAACACAGGGTTGCCAGATACTACTATCTTGTAAGTCAGGGGAATAGATTTTTGCAATTGTTATTTGAAAAAAAAAATAAATAAATAAAGCATATGCACAGCTTTTTTATATAGGATCAATACAAATATTTTAATATCCATCAATATTGCTATTGAACATTATACTACAAATATACTACAAATACTACATAGTATAAACGAATGTGTATTGGAAATCTGAAAGCAAGTCTCGAGGAAACAGTGGTCGATGTATAAAATCAGTTTGTTCTGTAAAATATTTTCTTTTAAATTTAAAACAGTCCTCTTTTTGTAAAACGATTTGTATATCTCATATACATATATGGACCATTATTAAAATTTTTGTCCTAGCTAAAACTGACTTAAATCCTTAATCAGTTTTGTAGTAATACTAGCTTAACAAACGTTTTATAGATCTGAACTCGCAAAATTTTAAAATAAAGTGAAAAATATTGTCACCATAGTTTTCATTTTGTAATCATGATTGTTGTTCAAAGTTCAAAAACTCAGAAAAAGAGCTTAAAATTCCTTAACTTTTTGTTCGCGCGTTTATTAATTTTTAATCTCATTCGATATTCGACTTTGTGGATAAACCTTCATTGTTATTGTGCAGACTTTTAACAGCATCATATAGGGTAGTTGAATTTTGATGACATAATTTTTTAATTTTTAAAAATTTATGTCTTTTTTGCGCCCCTCGACGGAATACAAATTTTAAAACATGGGTTGATACTTGTTATAATTATGCGTATTTTGCTCTATATCTCGTTGCTATGTCCTGAATCCAACCCAGTAGAAAGCCTCAAACTTTGAAAAATAAGAGCGACATTTTTTAAAAAAGTCAGTTTTTCGCGAGGCACACAGTTTCATATGGACTAGCATAGATTACTACGTGGACTTAGTTTATATGTTATATTACAAAATAAAATCGAAGGAGCATTAAAAATAAATTGAAAAAAAAATTTTATGGACCTTTTGAAAATTATTCAAAAATTTGCAATTTGTAGTACACATTTTGTACAAATCTTGGATATATATGCAGATATAAGAACTGCGAAAAAGTATAATTGATTGGGACCATAAATTTAAGTCAAATGTCGTTGATAGTTGAAAATGGGACACTTTTATCGAAACAAATTTTGCTAAGGCACATCACTTGAGAACTATGAAATTAAATATAATTGGTATAATTAGAAAACGTTTGTAATACTTAATAGAAATATAGAGGCGCATCAAAAAATTTCAAAAGTTAAAAATTTTATGGACCAAAAAAAATTAAATATACGAGGGCGGATCAATAAGTCCGTGACTTTTCGAACTTCCCTCGTAGTTATATGAAATGCAACACTATTCCCATCAAGTACCACCTGTTAATAGACTACTGTCAAATTTTGAGCAAGTGTCGTCATTTACTTTGCGTTTAACAGCTGTTCAAAACATACAACCTCGTGTATTTTTCTAAAAATGGAAAAAAGTGAATTTCGAGTGCCCATTAAAGATTATTTTTTTCGAAAAAAAACCGTCAATCAAACCAAGGAAAAGCTCGATAAATACTATGAGGACTCTGCACCATCGATTTCAATGGTAAAAAAGTGGTTTACTGACTTTCGTTGTGGTCGCACAAGTACAAATGACGCTGAACGTTCTGGTAGGCCAATTGAGGTCAGTACACCCGCAAATGTCGAAAAAATCCACGATATGGTGTTGGCCGACCGAAGAGTAAAAGTGAGTGAGATTGTTGATGCCATAGGCATTTCATATAGCAGTGTGGTTTCGATTTCAAATGATCAGCTGGGTTTAAGAAAGTTGTCTGCAAGATGGGTGCCGCGTTTGCTCTCAATTGACCATAGACGTAAACGTGTGACAATATTAAATAGTATTTCTTTTTAATAAACTTGAATAAAATATATATTCGTATAATATATGAAGAAATAACTTAAAAGCGAACACAATTTTTCGAAAGATTTTAAAAATCGCGATTTTTAACATGAAGGCAATTTTTTAAATTTTTCTCGAAAATTCTAAAATATATTACACTAATGCCATCAAAAATTTTGTAACTTATAGCATGTAATTTTTACCAGAATTATACATACATACTGGTTGGTTGGTTGGTTAACGTGGTAGCCCGTAATCTTACGGGCAATCAAATAGACTCGTTAGAGTCCGTTTTGATGGAACCACACTACTCGCCAGGTGAATTAGTTGTGTCGAGTCTGTAATGAGAAAGAAATGTAGGGAAGAAACAATGAGAACATAAATTAATTAGACCCAGCCTGTAGCATTGAGATATTTAATGATGTCACTGAGTCTAGTGTCATATATCTCAGAGAGGTTGTCTAATTGGTGCCCTCCCAGAAATTTATGTCTGCTTGCGTTCAAGGCTGGGCATTCACATAGAAGATGAAAAACTGTTTCCTCCTTCTCGCGATTGCCACAACTACGACAATATTCATTGTAAGGGAGACCAAGTCTACTTGCATGTTTACCGATCGTCCAGTGACCTGTAAACAGTGCCATTAGTCTCGAGATGTCCTTGCGTTTGTAGCCAATGAGTTGCATTGAGCGTTCCTCGTTGTAAGTAGGCCACGTTTCTTTCGCGACTCTACATTTGTCCAGATTTCGCCATCTATTTTTCGCCTTTTCTAGAAAGTGTTTTTGGATTCTGCTTTTGACTGTTCCCAACGGGATTGCGACTGAAACCGCTAAGGAGGCATTCATAGCAGAGCCTGCCCGGGCTAATTCGTCTGCCTGTTCATTACCATAGTAGTCCCTATGCGCAGGAACCCAGATTATAGTAATGTCATACAGTCGACTTAGTCCAAGCAGTTCCTCTTTACACTGTCTGACTAGAATAGAGGTAGTTTTCGGTGATTTGAGCGATAGTATTGCCGCTTGACTGTCGACAAATAAACCAATATTCCCTTGAATATTTCTATCGCGAATTAGTTTACACGCTTCCCTGACCGCTAGTATTTCCGCTTGGAATACGCTTGCCTCGTCAGGGAGTCTACATGAGTGTCTAATTCCAAGATCATCAGAGAAGACACCAGAGCCTACACCGCAGTTCATCTTTGAGCCGTCAGTGTATATCCTAGTTCTAAATTGTCCAAGAAGATTGCCCCTTCTCCATTCACTCCTGGTGGGGAATAGGACTTTAATAGTATTCCCGAAGTCCATTTGGGGAATCATATAGTCGGTAAATTTATTGAATTGCGGGGGTATTAAATTTAATATCCTCGCGTGCCCATACGTTCTTGATCTCCAGCTATTCGTCGCAGATAATCTTATCGCACTATTAACTGATGATTCAATTATGTATAGGTCTATAGGTGTTAGGTGCAATATAGTGTTCAGAGCTTCTGATGGACTAGTACGTAATGCACCTGCAATGCCAATGGAAGCGGATCTTTGTATCCTATAAAGCTGATCCACCACATACCTCTTACTAGTAGCGGTCCACCACACAAGAGATCCATATACAAGAATGGGCCGTACTATTGCAGTGTATAGCCATTTTGTAAATTTTGGACTCAGACCCCATTTTACACTGAACATCTTTCTACAGGTGTAGTATGCTACCGTAGCCTTACTAACCCTATGTCGAATGTTCAGTTTCCATGAAAGCTTAGAGTCCAAAATAATGCCCAAGTATTTCGCATTGTCCGACAAGGTGAGTTCACAGTTTTCTAACCGTGGTAGTCTGAAGCTCGGAATCTTGGTCTTTGTGGTGAAAAGTACCAGCTCTGTTTTGCCCGGATTCACTCCTAGTCCACATTCTTTGGCCCAGTCACTGAGTGTAGCCAGAGCAGTTGACATGATATCACTTATCACGTTCAGAAACAGTCCTGATACTAGTATCACCACATCGTCCGCGTAAGCCACGACTTTCACTCCCTTGTCTTCCAATTTACACAGGATGGTATTAATGACAATAAGCCACAACAGCGGAGAAATCACACCCCCTTGTGGAGTTCCACGCATAACTTGTTTGGTCTTAACACTGTTGCCTAAATTCGCAATGACGATTCTTGTCTCTAGCATTGACACCAGCCAGTTGGTGATGTAATCATCAACTCCTAGTTCGTACAGAGCTCTCTGTATCGCCAAAGTCGTGACATTGTTAAAGGCGCCTTCAATATCCAGAAAGGTAGCCATAGCGTATTGTTTAAATTCAATGGATCGCTCGATGACCCTTACGACCTCATGAAGAGCCGTCTCCGTGGAGCGACCCTTAATGTAGGCATGTTGACTACTTGAGAGCCGGGTTGTACCCTCTAGACGCTGCCTTATATGTAAATCAATGAGTCTCTCCAGAGTTTTCAGCTGAAAAGAAGAGAGACTAATCGGACGGAAGTCCTTTGCATTCTCATGACTTCTTTTTCCGATTTTTGGAATGAACACTACCTTTACTCTCCTCCAGTTCCTGGGAACATAGTTGAGGGTTAGGCAGAGTTTAAAGATCCTATGTAGCCAGGGTATGATGTATACCTTTGCACTTTGCAGCATCCGTGGTATAATACCATCAGGCCCTGCAGATTTGTACGGAGAGAAGCTATCAATCGCCCATGATATTTTCTCAACGGATATTATGTCATCCTCGATTCCTTGCGAGGATTTAATATGCCCCATCTCCTGGTCTGTAATATCAGTGCAGCCAGGAAAATGAGTATTAAGTAAAATGTCCAAAGATTCCGCCGACGATTCTGACCATGATCTATCCATCCTTTTAATATAGGATGGATTATTATGACCATTTGCCAAAACCCTACTGAGTCTAGCAGATTCCTTGGTATTGTCGATAGATTCGCAGAAGCCTTTCCATGAGTTTCTTTTTGCGATCTTTATTGCCTTCTTATATTCCCTACGCTTATCGTGATACAACTGCCACGATTTTGTCCTGTAGCCAATATTGAAAGCATTGCGTGCCTCCTTGCGTAGCTTCGAGAGTTCCCTATTCCACCAGGGAGGGAAGCTCTTTTTAGCCTTCGTCATTGGACACGATATATTAAAAGCTTTAACAATTTCCCTGCCTAATGTACCCTCAATTCGGTCAAGACCCTCAGTCGTTGCTTCGACTGGAGGTATTTTTTTCAGTTTGTGCATGAGAATCCCATTGAACTTAGTCCAGTTCGTTCGTCTTGGGTTTCTGAAAGTTGACGCTGTTTCCTTGCAGACAAGTCCAATATCGAAAAGTATCCAGCAATGATCCGAAAAGGATTTCTCTTTGGATACTCTCCACCTATCAACTGATAAATTGGATCTGTCCTTCATAAGTGTAATGTCTAGCACCTCTTCCCATCCATTATGGTTCACCGAGCTCGGAAAAATGAATGTGGGGTCGTTGCCAGAGTTGCATATGGTCAAGTGGTTTGTATTAATGAAATCAAATAGACACTCACCTCTGTCATTGATTTCCGTGCTGCCCCATATTATATGCCTTGAGATAGCATCACAGCCAAGGATAATGTCCTCTTGAGCCTTTATAGAGGCCAGAAACGCCCTCACTTCGTCTGGCGGGGCTGGCTTGTCGTGTGCCATATAGCTGGATGCGATCAGGAAACTTCTGTTTCGCATTAATTCGACCCTTGCGACTGTCAGATCTGCTGAGCTATACTGTGAGCAAAGAAATATATTTATGTGTTTCCTAGCAATAAGACAAGATCTTGGCTTACCTTTATCTTTTACGTATAGTGTTTTATATGTTGAAGTCGGGAACCCTTTGACTTGGGAGTTAGAAACCCAGGGTTCTTGGACTATAGCGATGTCGAGGTCCTTTTCCGCTAAAAGAAGCCTCAGATTGTCTGTAGCACATTTTGAATGCTGCAGATTAATTTGCACGATTTTCATCGTCGGTTGCAGGTTCGCCTAGCTGCATGCCTGTCAGCAGATTGTTGGCTACTTCCAACTCATCTGCTTCGCCAGCTCCTGGACCTGTGGGACGGAACACCTTAACCTTGGCGTCCCTAACCCCAAAGTACAGCTTTAGCCCCGCCTTCTCTAGTTCAACTGCGCTATTGTCTGAGACGGCGAATATAATGCACTTGTTGTTGTCCCCATGATCTTCTGAACGGATGACTGTCCAGTCACTCATGGGGATACTGGGGTTCTGCAGCTTCAGACACTCCAGTATTTTCTGGTTTTCTGGTTATCGCAGCTCAACTTCGGTAACCAAACCTTTGCCCGTGGTCACATAGGGATTTCCCCCGCTGGGATAAGGTTAAGGCTTAAGCCTTCCCATGCATCGCTAATCTTTGCGATGCATTTGCTGAGGAATTCTTTAGAGAACACGTCCAAGCATTTGATTATCCTGTAGCCCCGATGTATCTCACCAGAGTCAAAACGAGGAACTTTAGAGTCTTTGTTGGTGAGTAGGTGTTCCATCACGAGTTCAGCCAATTTAGACTCTATAGCACCCCATTCTGCTACCACAGGAGCTAAGTTGCCGCTTTTTTCGTTGGCCAGCGCCATCAGCAAGTGATCTTTAACCACCTCGTTAAACGGCCTTCTTGCTGACGTTGTTGTGGAAGGAGCCGGAGCGGTCGATTTACTTTGGACCTTTCTTCTCTTCGGCGAATTGCTACCTTCAGCTTGGGAGCGGTTTCGCTTCGCTCTTTCCTGCGCTGCTTGGGATGTGGATGGTTGAGAGTCCTTAAACTTAAGATACTCGTCAACCACCGATTGGTATCTGACACGATCTTCCTTATCGCGCTCATGAGGAGTGCCATTTGCCTTATTCTTGGCAATTTTCTCCAGTATAAAGAGAGCTTTGACATATCGTTGTCTCAGAATCTGTTTCTGGCTCTTCTTTTTCTTCCGTTTCTCCTTCGACTGGTTGTCAGACTTGACATCCTGTCGAGGAGCCATTGTGTTTTGTGACAGCGGGGTGCTATGACTTTCTCCCCTGCTGCCACGTTGTTCGACCAAGGTCTCTTGACTAGAGGCCAAAAGGTCGTCTTCCGAGGAGATACCCATCTCCACGTTTTTGTTGTTATTATTTTTGTTTTTGTTTTTCATCTTATTATTATTCATTTGATTCCCACGAGTAGGCACGTAAGGGGATGGACCATCCATGCAGGGACGGCGTACATGGACTAGACAAAGAAAAATTTACAACTGGCCCGTGTCCTGGCGCCAGAGGGGAGCTGTTAGCGACTAGTCTTCTTTAACCACTGACTAGCCATCCAGGTTCTCGGCACTGCTACCAACCACCTTAACCTTACAAGTGGTGGAAAGAGGAAATGGAATAAGAGGGGAGAAAAGAGGGTAGTTGGGGAAAGGGGATAGGGGATGGATAACCTTTGGTCATGAAGGCCTTTAGAGTCTATTCCTTGATTTCTCAGTATCCTCCAAGAGGACAACTGAGACTTCAAGAAAGAGACCACAGCCTACATTTAAGCCGCCACATCGCGTCAAGATTGTTATCCGGGTGGGGATACATACATACTACTAGTTTGTAAAAATTTGTACATGTTTAACTTAAAACCGCTATAACTTTCGGGCCCCCTGCACGAAGTGATTAATGCGAACTGATTCTGCATGAATTCGAGTCACTTTATATTTTTGCAAATGGTGTCATCACAAAATCAACAGTTTTTGATAATGGTATATATTATTTTAAGATTATTTAAAATTCAACATATTAATATCGAGATATTTGTGCAAAGCATTTTTGTACTATTGCCTATACTTGTTGAATAAAAATTAAAAAAATCTTGAATAAATATATTAGACTCCACTTGCGGAAGCATATTCAATTCAGTTAATTGATATTTAGCAGGACGATTTCTTTTACAAAAATAATTTAGGAAACATTTATAAGCTATTTATTTTACAAATACAACATCATATTATGATAAGCCCCACTGTGTGGTGTAGGGACACCACACAGTGGGGCAGAATCGAAATATTTTGGAAATAAATCTGTAACTTCTGATCGGCTGGTTGGATTTTAATGAAATTTTTTACAGGCGTAGCAGAGGAGCGTGAAATGTTAAGTTTGGAAGGGGGGGGCACAACAAAACCCTCAGGGGCGGATCTAAGGGGCCCAAAGTTAGGTACCTCTGACATAAAAAATTTTTAATCGCTTGCCAAATTTTTGTTTCTCACCCGATTTCAAATATTCTTATACATTGTTGTAGGCCCTGATAAGACCCGTAAAAAAACATCTCACATGTCCTATTTATCTCTTATAGTTTTCGAGTTATTTGCGTTTGAATTTTTAAGCACCATAATTTTGCATGTTCTTGGTTTTATTTTAATTAGTTTTTTTCTTAACTAGTTAAAGAACAAAATTATCTACTGAATAAAAAAATTTTAAGTCGATACCTTTACCGACTCCTAAATTTTTTATCTAAAATAAAATTTTCTTTAGCAACATATAATAATTTTGCACTTTTCTGAAAAGTAACTTCACAGAGATAACTTTAAGATAAAAAACAAGCCGAATAACTCAATTGGTTATGGTACATACCCTCTCCAATTCGACCCATTTTATATAAAAGTTTTGATTTTAGACCATATTTTCTCAAATCCCAAAGCACGAATCGACAAGCGGAGTATATTTTAATAATCTTCAATATGTTGTTAAAAGTTTTAAATCAAAATCAACGGAAAAATGTGGATTCTACAGCCAAAAATTTTAAAAATCCCATTTTTGGGAATTTTGATTAGTTTATTTGGGAATTCAGGAAAACCCTACTCCTGATTGAAATTTGGTTAACGCGCTTTTATTTACATTAATAAGATCCACATTTCATGCAAATTTCATTAAGATGTCTTTATAAACAAATATGTTATTACAATTAAAAAAATCTCTAATAATATCTTCGATAATATATTCTTGATAAAATAAATATAGGGGATATATGTATAATAAGTATGTAAATATGTAGAACAAATTAAATAAACATTACTCAAATAAAGAATTTACTACTTTATAATAACAAATATATACCTACATAATACATTAGAAAACTAAAATGTTACGTATACACACATATGGAAATACGGAACAAAATAGTGAATTTTGCAACTTTTGACGTGACTTGGTAGTTTTGAGGCCATTTATTACTATTATTAAATGACCTATATCAACATTTTATATATCGTTGAATTGGTAAATAAGTCTATTTTTATATTCTTTTAACATTTTTAAAGTATTTGCAAAATTAGTGGAGTTGTATTAAAAAAAAAATTAAATTTTTTTGGATTTTCACCTATTTAAAAAAAAAAAATATTTTTGAAAAATTACCAAAAATAGGTTATTGGAGCTACTTTATTGATTTTTTTTTAGGAATGAAAGCTTGATTTGTGTTTTATACATTACATAAGAAATAATATTAAAAATATTATGCTAATATGCTTTTAATATGCTTTTAAAAATAGTCGTTAAAAAAACTGACTTTTAACATAAAATCTCCACTCCTGTATTCGTTTTTGGCCGGGCGGGAAGCAGTTTAGTGTTAAATCATTCTAAATCTATTTCTATAAAAAATATGAGTACCAAATTTAAAAAAGCTCGCGTAACATTTTTTTTTTTATTAATCGATAAAAATTAAACTATTTTTTAAAATTGACAATTTTCGGCCAATGCTGGATGTAGGGTGCAAACTTAAATCAATTAAAAATTTCTTTATTAACCATTTATGAAGCCTTATCTTTTGAAATTAATAAGGAAAAGATTTTTTTATTAACGGAACTTTGAGAAAAAAGTGAATGAATTGTACTATATTTTTGTAAAAAAAAAAATTTCAGAGTGCTGACTTTGAATATTTTTCACGTCTAGACGAATTGAAATAATCCAAAAATTCTTTCAGCATATTATTTTGAAATATGTAGCAAATTACAGAATATTTTTTACCTCATATATCTCCGAACTTATTCTCGAAAAACGAAAGAAAGTCGAGGCAAAAAATAAAAAATTCAAAATTCAAGCGTAAATATCTTTTTAACTGTAAGAGATAACTTAGATGAGTAAGCTTATTTTTTCTTTATCTTGCCAAGCACTTTCCAGAAATATAAAAATCTTTAAAATCGGACTTCATTTATACAAGTTACGATTTTTTTAACTTTTACATACTCGAGGTAGTCAACTTTGACACCCTGTAGCTTATCTCGTGTTATCACAGGGTGACTACAAGATGATTTTTCTGAAAGCTTAGGTCCTCCTCTACAACTCTTCCATACATTTCAATTTGATCCGACCAGTAGTTTAGGAGATTCAGATTTATTACCAAAAAATTTGCGTTTGACCCCACTGTGCGTAAGGGAGGTAATAACGCAAGAATTTTGACTTGGAATTGTTGATGCTCTGGAACGAGTGCCTTTCGAAGTAGTAGGTTGCTCCGTTGGCAAAAAAGATCGAGATGACGACGATTCACTCAACAAATGAGGATTCATATGGAGGAGAGTGTGATGAAATTTCTTGCACTTCTTACAACCATATTTGCTAAAACATGTGCCTTTGTAATGGTCATGCGCAAGGCAATTGATGCAATATTTATGGCTTCGAACTGCTTGTGTGCGTTCTGTGACATTCATGGTTAAAAATTGTTTACATGTTCTTAACGGATGTGGGCGGTAGCAAACTCTACATACAAATGTGCTATACTTTTTTGGAATGAGTGGTCTACGGCTGCTTCGACAGTTGTTGTTTCTAGCGGACTTGGTGGACGATTTTTTAGGCATTGCGGCTGGAAAAAATTTAAAGTTATAAATCCCCGAATGTTGCGAAAGTCGAAATTATTCTGCTGATAAAACTACTAGCTTAGTTATTGGCCGTGTTATTTTACCTCTTTGAGTAATAATATCCGCTACACGTACCCTACTGTCGGATCCTAAGTATACTCTTTCAACTCTGCCCAGCCGCCAAGAGTTTGGAGGGAGGGTTTCATCTTTTATGACCACTAGAGTATTTGTCTTTAAATTATCTTCAGGCTTCTGCCATTAAGATACTCATGCTTCCAGCGAGTGCAAAAGTTTTGGTGAATCAATTTCAGTCTCTGCCAGCGATTGATTATGGATGCAGAAGACTCATGGATTTTAGGATCAACTGGAGCCAGAATTTGAGTTCCTATTAAAAAATGCCCCGGAGTTAAGGCCGTAAGGTCAGAAGAGTTCTGGGACATGGGAGATATAGGACGAGAATTTAAGCAAGATTCAATTCTAGCTAACAGGGTTGAAAACTCCTCAAAGGTATACTTGGAATTACCAGAAACCTTGCGAAAGTTGGATTTAAAGCTTTTAACCCCGGCCTCCCATAATCCACCCATGTGGGGAGCTCCCGGGGGTATAAAATGCCAAGTCAAATTTTGATAGGCATAGTTTGACGCAATGGCATCATATGATGCTTGGAGGCACCAACGAAAGTTTTACCGTTATTTGAATGTAAATTAAGTGGACAACCTCGTCGGGATACAAAACGATGGAACGGAGCTAGAAATGCGGAGGCGGACAAATCAGAAGTAGCTTCAAGGTGGATAGCTTTTGTTGAAAAGCACACAAAAATGCAGACATAACCTTTTGTTATTTTACAAGATCTACCAGAATAAGTTTTTAAATCAAAAGGACCTGCAAAGTCTAAACCGGTGTGGGTGAATGGGCGTGACATCTCTGCCCGTTCCGGAGGTAATGCTGCCATTAGTTGCTTTTGACATCTTTTTCTATAAAGAATACAAGGTTTGCATTTGTTTATGGTATCCTTTATTAAGTTTTTAACTTTCGGAATCCAATATTGTGAACGAATTATACGAAGGACTAGTTGGTTACCACCATGAAGTGTGACCGAATGAACAAATTGAACCAAAAGTCTTGAATATTGACACCCATAAGGAAGTATTGTTGGGTATCTTTCATTATATGGTAGTCCTGGAGCAGACTCAATTCTACCACAGGATCTAATGATACCTTCGGAATCTAGGAAAGGATTTAAACTTAGAATTTTACTTGAATTCAATATAGTTTTCTGGGATGACAATGCCCTATATTCATTTGGAAACCATGCCTTTTGGCTCATAGATATGAGCTGATCCCGAACTACCTTGATTTCAGAACTAGTTACCACAAAAGAGGACTTAGCAAAATTAGAGCGCTGTATACGAAAGTAGAATCTATAAACATAGGCTATTACTCTCATTGCCTTTGAATACGATGAAAATCTATTCAAAATGTCATCAAAGTTTTGAAAATAATTGAAATTTACCTTCAATGATTTTCTCTCTAAATTCGTTTCTTTCACAATAGACGATTTGGGATCGGAAAAGGGAAGTTCAAAATCTTGAAGCCAATGCCACCATAGTGTATTGGTAATAATATCCTGCGGAGGAACTCCGCGGCTCGCCAAATCGGCAGGGTTATTTTCGGATGTAACGTGGCACCAAAGTGAGGGCTCAACAATCTGAATTATCTTCGAAATTTTGTTTGCTACAAATGTTAGCCAATAACAGGGTGGTTTAGCAAGCCAAGAAAGTACAATGGATGAATCAGTCCAACATAATACTGAATATTTTTCAATATCTAATCTAGGAAGTAAACTATTGATCATTTCCGCTAAAAGCAAAGCTCCGCAAAGCTCTAACCGTGGAATGGATGAGGTTTTAACAGGAGCAACCTTTGTTTTTGAAGATAATAAGTGAGTGTATACTGTATTGTTTTTTACAATACGAACATATAATGCCGCAGCATAGGCTTTTTCGGAAGCATCGCAAAAACCATGGAATTGGATTTCAGCTTGTGGACTAAAGTCAATCCAACGAGGAATTTGGATATCATTGATATATTTGTAATTACACTGGAATGTTGTCCATTGAGATGTTAGTTCAGGAGAAAGAAGTTCGTCCCAGCCAGTTCCTTCTACCCATATTTTTTGCATCAGAATTTTCGCAAGAATAATGACTGCAGAAAGCCATCCTGCAGGATCAAACAATTTGGCAATATGGGATAAAACTTCCCGTTTCGTGAATTTACATGATTCCGGAAATGGACTTGTTTTGAAAAAAAAGAATCTGTGCTGGCATTCTATCGGATACCTAATGTTTTTGCAGTGCTATTGTCATCAAAATTCAGGAATTCCTCACATAACAAGTGATCAATTGGAATCTCTGCAAGAACTTCTTTGGAATTAGCAGTCCATTTTCTTAATGACAAGCCAGCAGATTTTAAAGCTAAGATAAGCTCATTCCTTGCAGCTAATGCATTTGAAATAGAATGTGATCCAGCTAACACATCATCTACATACATTGTAGAATTTTACTGGCAAGGGGAAACGTTGGTTGAATGTCCTCTGCCAATTGGATGATTGCGCGGATAGCTAAGTACGGAGCACAATTGACACCAAAAGTGACAGTTTTCAATTCATAATCTTGAATATTTTCACTTGGGTCTTTTCGAAACAGAATTCTTTGATATGGAGTGTGCTCAGGATTAACCAATATCTGCCTGTACATTTTTTGAATATCGGCATTGAATACATATTGGAAAAATCGCCACTTAAGTATTAAAAGAGTCAAATCATTTTGGAGAACCGGACCAGTGTGGAGAACATCATTTAAACCTAGTCCATTTGAAGAACGAGATGATGCATTAAATACTACCCGAACCTTCGTTGTCGTACTTTCGGGCTTTATAACGGCATGATGAGGCAAATAGTAACTAAAAGGACATTCAGAAACCTGTGGAGAATTTACTCTTGCCATATGTCCTAATTGAATGTATTCATCAAGGACTTGATCATACTCGTTTTTAAATACTGGAGATCTCAATAATTTGGCTTCATTTCGGTAAAATTGAGCCAATGAACTGATTCTAGACTATCCCAAGTTTAACTCTTGGGGATAACCTTGCTTGCAGGGCAATGCAACAATATATCTACCACTTTTATCTCTTTTAGTAGTTCTTACATATAAATCATTGCAATATTTATCTGAGGCAGACATATAGTTCTTCCGTGGAAGATTCTCCACCTCCCAAAAACGAGAAATCTGAGTATCTAAGGAGACTTCACATATATATGAAGTTAATATGGAGCTTGTTCGGGAAGAACTCGGAGAAATTGGACCAGTGAGAATCCATCCAAAGATGGCTTCTTGCGACATTAAGGATTCACATATTGCATGTTTGACACCAGATAGCATTACGGATGGGAACAAATCCCCATCTATAACTATGTCAATGGTAGAACTACGAAAAAAATTGTGGATCAGCAAGGGTAATTTGTGGAAGATCAGAAAAGTGTAATTCTGTTACTGGTTGTGTAGGAAGATCTCCAGCCAAATTTGGTACTACTAGTGCCTTGATTGGAATATGAATAGTATAATTTATGGGAGAGCCAAGTGTACAAAAGCATTCCCTTTTTATAGTGGCGGAAACAGTATTATTTAACCCAGAAATTCGAGCATTCGCAGGTTTTCCGGGCAACTTTAACAGATTGAAAAGACGCTCTGATATGAAAGTTGCTTCGGATCCAGAATCTATAAGAGCTCGCGCTTTGTGTCTCATATTCAAATGACATATCTCAACTATCGCAGTACCAAGCAGAACACCCCTATTATTTGAAGCAAAATACATTTGAACAACTCCGGCCCCCGAATTGGAATTGGACTGTGGTGAAGGATTGGAAGAAAATGGAGCGGAGTTTGGATTCAAAGTTGAACCAGTACTTGTACTGGATGCTTGCGATAATTGAGTCGGATTAGAATTTTCTGCATCCTTATGGAGCAACGTGTTATGACGTTTATTACATCTATAATAACTATGTTTGCTTTTACAATTCTTAACTCTATGGGTTTTTGAAAAACAGTTAAGACATAATTTTTGCTTTTTAATTTCGGAGAATCTTTGAATATGGTTCATGGCTAAAAAGCGCGGACATTTGCGAATAATATGAGACTCTTTCGTACATAACGGGCATTTTGGTATTGAAATACTGGACTGAAAGGCATTGACCTTTATAGAACTGGTCGATGGCTTGGACTTCGAATCAGAAGATTTGACCTTAGGTAAAGTACGATTTTCTGAAATTGATTCTAAGGTCCTATAACGATCAGTAAGAAATGTATCCAAAGTTGACCATTTTTGGATAGAGGTTTTATCAGGAAGGCTCTGTTCCCACAAACTAAGAGTTAAATGAGGAAGTCTGTTGGTGCATAAAAACACGAAAATTGGATCCCAGCTTGCAACATCGATATTGTATAATTTAAGTATAGAAATACAGGAGTTTATTTCTCGTTGCAACTGTTTTATCGATGTTCCAGACTCAGAAGAAATAGACTGAAGGTTAAACAGTATTCTTAATTGACCATTGATGAGTACCCTACTATTTTCATACCTAGCACAGAGATTTTCCCATGCCAAATCAAACCCTTGGTTCGTTAGAGGACTCTTTTGAACAATATCACTAGGTTCTCCAGTGGTCTTTTTAAGCAAATGCAGTAATCTTTCTATTGGACTTAGTCTAGAATTTCTTACATAGAGTGCAGTAAATAAATCTCGAAAAGTAGGCCATGATGAATATTCGCCAGAAAAAAACTCAATGTCACATGGGGGAAGAGGAAGACTATATGAATCACCGTTAAAAGCATTACTAACTCCGGAATCTCCTGATTTTGATGGTTGAGAGTAAGAGGACTTAGCAATAGATTGGCTTCGGAGAGAATCATAAAGTTCCGATAATTTGGAGAGACAGTTGCAGAAGGTAACGTATGTACTTTTATATTTCAGTTTGAAAGATTCCAAATCTGTCGGTTCCTTTTCCTTCTCTGTCTCACTTCCAGATTTTTCTTCATTATCAATGTCAAATAAAAATTTTTCATATGCGGTCTTAATTCTAGACCATGTTGTTCTAATCTCGTTTCTATGCAAATCAATTGCATGAAATGTGTTAATAGGATACCGATGTTCATCTAAGTCTGACTCAAATTCGACTAAACTGTCTGCTAAACGAATAAAGTGATCTAGTGACATGATAAAATATATTTGAGTTTAAAGGAGTTGTGGAAATACGCAACGAGTTTTGTTAGAACAACTATAGTCTGGACAGTACGCAATTAATGGTGATATATGTTTAATTTCGTTGAATTGGTTGTAAATTGTTCCATCAAATTCATAAAATTGTGTTTCACTTGCAATAAAGATTTGACTTGAATACGAATTTAAATTTCCGATAAATCTTTATGGAGTTTTGTTTTTCTCTTTTTTTATAATTATTGTACCAATAGATATTTGTAATGCTTTTACTAAGTTAAATTAGTTTTTAATAAAACTCTAATAGAAATATAAGAATAAATCTTATTTATTAATACAACGAGAAAAAGAGGAAAAAAAGAAATAAGAAAGAGCTACCAATCATAAAATCAAATTTGAATTCAATTTGAATAACAAAAACCAATAAAGGAGCACTGATCTGCAGAAAAAACACTATAAATGTGAAAACAAAAAAAAAAAAAAACAATTTGTTTCACGAACAGACCTAATGTGTCAGTAAAGTAGTAATGTCTTTCCAATACTCTCACTGAAAACAGAAGAGTAAAATTCAAATTGGAAAGCAAATTGGAATCAGGGATGGCAAAAAGAATACTATTTAAATATTTTCCACAAAAGAAACGAAAATAAATTTGTAGAAATAAATAGGAAAATTAAATACCTTGGGAAATTTGTATTCTTTTAATTCAGAATATACGCGAATATATTGCTAAGTAATATAGGAAGATATGCTTAAAATTTAGAATAAACAACAGGCTTACATTAAAACAAAGAATAGAGGAAAAAAGCTGTTAATAATGGTGTGGATTAACCATAAAACAATTTGCGAACCTCTGGCAAGAATAACCAATATATTGTACAGGAAGTGTCTGGTATTACGAATAGTCTTATCACGAACTTCAAAAAAAAAAAAAAAAAAAAAAAAAAAATACAAATCAGCATCGAAAACTTGCTATAGGAATGTTAATTATGTTTTGTGAGAACTATTAGTTATTGGCATCTTAATATTTTAAACAATTACTTTGACACAAATTTCAATAAAAATAGAGGATCTGTTCTTTATTTATCTCAACAGCCATATAACTTAAAGTAAACACGCTACATATAACTAATATGTTTAATACAAAAATGAAGAGAAAAAAATCAAACAAAAATGTTTTGGTAAATATGTATTACAAAATGTTAATGTAATTTGTACTATGGAGAATTCACTGTATATCTCTGTAGTATTTATAATATCACTGGAAATTTAAAATATTGTAAGAGAATATTGTATAGGAACTCAAATTTTCTTGAGCGACTTTGTGGAACTTTTTATATTTTCATTTATTACAACGAAGGGATCAAGTGATATTTACTTCTCTTCGTTGTGGGAAATGGAATGCAAGTTAAGAGATAATTGAAATGATGACTTAAATAAATAAACATATTTGAGTTTAATGCATAATCAACAATAAGAAAAAACAAAAAAGCAAAGCAATTGTATGAGATGTATTATTATTCCATTAACATGGGTGTATGTGTGTATTGCAACAAAAGTAATATTTGGAAAAAAAATAATAAATATACGAGTTAGGAATGTGTGACGTTTTAAGAAGAGTAAAAATATCAAAAGAAGGGAGAAATGAAATGTGTAAGAGTAACTGAGAATGTGTAATATAAAATAATAGAAATGTAAGAGCTGTAATATGGAAAAAAAATCTTCTTCATACATACATTAAGCAAAAAAGATAGTTCAATTTCACTCATTATTTCGGATTTCATTTATACGACAGTAGTGATTATACTTTTGTTCTCTTTTGTATTAATTAATAATTTTCACTCACACGTGGTGATAATTAAATTTTTAAGAAACAATTGTAAATTTCGACTTGCTCTTCCAAACGCTTGAATTTTATTAAAGACAAGAATTACAAACAAACCTGCAAGTGCTGTATTATTGTTGAAATGATGTTGCTGATGGAATGAAACTCCAATAAAACGGTAGGAATGAGAATGTTTCCAGTTATGACAACTCAATAACCCGGTTCGAATTTCTTCTAAATGTCCACAAAGGTATTACTGGGATTTAGTAAACTGGTACCCTCTCTGAGCAGAACGATGTTTATAGAAACAAAGTGCTCCAATCCATCCAATCAAGCAAAAAAAAAAAAAAAAAAAATAAAACAAAACAGAAATAGGAATTGGAATTTGTCTTTTACTGGAGTTCAGTATAAAGACTTCTTACCAGTACGGATTCTAGAGTTAGAAGGGCCGGTTATACATTTTGACAAACCGGAAAAAGTATGAATGACATGATCGCTTTTGACAGAATATATTTAGGCATTTTTTGTAAGATAAAGACAGAAGATTATTTGACAATTTTTTAGAATACTATAGCAATCAGCTTTTAGATATAACTTGAAGACAACCACTTTAAGGGTTAATGCAAATACGACGACAAAACGGTTTTGGCATTAACACTTAGTATCTTAATTGATAGATTATGACTATTGTTTTTCCTTTCCGACTTGGTTCAAAAAAAAAAAAAAAAAAAAAAAATCGTCGAAAATTGTTTTTGTGTTAGATATTAAATTTTAGTTTTATAAATTAACGGTTTGGTTTTAATAAAAAAAGAAAAATGTTTATAACTGTCAGACTTCGCAGGTTCAGAAAAATATCTGTTCTATATCGTATTACTTACAGGGAAAAAGTTTTCACTCTTTTTTCTCTAAAATGTAATTTTCCTTATCAACATATAATCATTTTTCTGAAAGGTATCTTCACATGGATAATTTTAAAATAGAAAATAATCCCAATAGCCCAAGCGGTCTAAGTATACACCTTCCGAAATTTGACCTATTTTGTATGACAATTTTGATTTTAGTCTATATGTTCTAAAATACCAAAATATGAATTTTGCAAACATAATGTTTTCTATTTTAAAATCATCCTTGAGAAGATAGCTTTCAGAAAAGTATAAAATTATTATATGTTGTTAAAGAAAATTACAATAGATAATTTTGTTCTTTAATTAGTTATAAAAAACTAATAAAATCAGTCGGAATTACTGTCATTTTTTTATGTCAGAGGTGCTCTACACTTTAAGCCCCAATAGCTCCGCTCCCGAGAGAATTTTAGGTCCTCCTTCCAAACCTAAAATTGCACACTCCTCTGCTACGCCTATGTAAAATTTTATGTGAATTCAACTAGTCGATTAGAACTTACAGATTTATTTTAAAAAATTTTGAATTCTGCCCACTGTGCACTCATTTATTATGTACGATATTAATTTTAAAAATTTCTTCTCACATAATTTCATACACAAAACAAAAATTCAAATTTTGTATTAAAGTAGTGAGTGTGTGTACCGAATTCTATCAAAATCGGGTGTTCGAAAATTTTTATTTCCATTTTTGTTTTCTCCCTATAATATAATTTGTATGCTTAGGTTATTTCGCTCTAATCTTTATATTGTAATATGTTGGCTTTCCTTTTATTTTTATTAAGTATGCTTATTTTTTTTCATGCACTGTGTACTCTATTCAAATAAGGGTTCAACCTTGGATTTTGATGGAGGGAAACGTGGTATTTTGTACATGTTAGAAGTCACGTGTAATCTACGCCAGTTATTCACGGTCAGATATCACAAAAATCAGTTTTTTTTGCATATGTCTCACTTATATAGAGTATAAAATTTCCAACAATATTGCTGAGGAACATTTTTAAGTACAATCGTCAGTTTTGGAGTTATAGCGTATTTTATGTTTGATTTAATGTTTTTTAGTATCCACTATATTTCAGGACGATTTAGGTAAATTGTAAGGATAATTATACTGTCCATACTCATCTTTATTATGCAAATTGTCGATAATATGCTTCCTAGCCTATGTTAGGGTGTCCGAAAGTTAAAAAAAAGTTAACATCGCAAGTAAATTGACCTACTCTAGCAAGTAAGAAGACTGTTCCTACTAATGTTTATTAAAATCGGACGACGTTTAGTCGAAGCACTCATATAAATGATTGTCTGTGTTTTCGTTATGCTATTTATGTGATTGCTAGTTGAAAATATCTTCCGATTACAGAGACTTACTACAATTTTCCGACTCGGATTTTAAATTATTTTAATATTTTAAATTTACAAAGTATATTATTTGCGTTATTGTATTATATGTTCTTGGAAATAACACATTATTTAACATGTTTTGAAAATTTACATGGAAATTAGAAAAAAAATATAAAGTTAAAAACATAAAGTTAAAAAAACATAAAGCAAATAAAAATAATAATAATAATAAAACTTACTCTGGCAAGTTAGAGGAGTTCTTCTACTAATTTTTACTAAAATTGGACCATGCTTAGGCAACCATAGAAATGTTGTATAATTTTCGACTAAAGTCATACTTTTCCTGTGTTTTCATTATTCTATTTGTGTGAATGCTAGTTGAAAATATTGAAAAATTATCCCACTCGGATATCCAAAAATTTTGTTATTTTAAATTTACAAAGTATATTATTTCAGTTTTTGTGTTATATATTATTTGAAATAAAATATTATTTAAAATTTTTTGAAAATTTGTATAGATATTTTAAATAACATTATAACATTTTGAAACCTATGTTTATGAATTCTGTTACAAATTATTTTATTAAAAACTTTGTTGATTTCTTACAATAAAATTTAATTTTTTATTAAAAAATTTAAAAATATTTATTTAATTTTTGCCGATTTCTCATCAAAAATGCCAAAGTCAATTTTTTAATAAAACGAATAAGAAAGATATTGTCGGTCAAACATGTCAATATGGTACCCAAATTCAGAAATTGGCCCCTTATTGGACCTATGGACAATAATGGACCTGTTGTTATGAATCCTTTGTATTATGATTTCTGCTTACATAAAACTTTTTGTGTCAAATATTATCTTGATACTGTCATTTATAAAAGTTAAAGTGATTTTCTAACGTGGGTTTTATACGGGAGCTATGCTTAGTTATGGACCGATCTTCGTAAAATTTGATATTCAAATTCACTCTGTATTGAACTTACTTTCACCAAATATTATTGAAATAGTGACATAAAAAAGGCGTTTATGATTATCAAATCCTATTTCGAGAAACATTTGCATGGAAGCTATGTGAAATAACGGACCGATCATAACCAATTCCAATATTTCGTCATTATACTAAAATAGTTATATTGTTCAAACTTGGTTGAACATATTTCTATGACTTTTAAGTACTTCATTAAATTTTTATTGCTATTTACATTAGGATAGAGCATTATATCTTAATATTTTATCGTTGTATACATTTATTATGGTCCCACGCATATGTAGCTTTTATTTAAAACAACCTTAGTCTTTCACAGTTGTTTGTGTGATTAGAGTTGATGTTTGAAAGGGTCTTATTTAAAGTATAGATAAGATAAGGATTTAAATTTACGACATATGTGTACTAGTTTAATTTTAGTTTTTAGCTATTAAGAGTTTTTATTTTATATAAATTTTTAGTGCATTAAAAAACACTCAGCCTTAAATCTTTTTAACACATACATATGATGCAAATATCATCAAATTATTTTTAAAATTACAATTTGAACTTTGTGCATAAGGTTTACATGGACAGACTATCTGCCAAACGGACATTGTTGAATCGACTCAGAATGTGTTTCTCAGTCAATTGGTATAAACCAGCTTAGTGGTGTAGGGTATAGAAATCCGTTTTTTCTTTTTTAAATAAGATTTTCACAAACATTTTTCATTAAAAACCTATTTGAAATAGCAAAAAATAGAGTAATAATAAATTAAAAAAATGTTTAAATCTAACACACAATTTTTTTAGTAACTCTAATTGGCGTTAATTTTAAATATCTTTTTTGATCACAATATCTTCGGAAGATATGTCAGATTTAACAACAGAACGAATTTAAATCACAATGAACGGTGGTAAATTCCCGTCAAATATCAAAAATAACTCTGTTATTTTTTAGTGAAACATTTTTTAAGGATATCAAAAGGTAATGGTCAGTTAAATGGGGACAAAGAAGATTTATGTTAAATTTATACTTGATAAATGTCAAAATAATTTAACTAGTTTAAGCATAAGATATAGTTATTGCGCGGAATAGATAAATGAGTTATCTAACTTAGTTAGGACCACCAAAATTTGATGAAAAGTTAATTGCTCGTACTAAAAATTTATTTTATGGACTTTTTGTTAAAAAATACTCCAAAGTACCAACAATTTACTTTAAAAATAATATCCTGTTTATTAAAACACTTAAAATATAGTTTTTGGTCAGTTCTATGTAATTGTAACTTTATAATCATTAATATTACTTAGTTGATATTTTAAATATGTTGAACTATAAAAATATTAACAGATTCCTTATTTCTAGTAGATATTGGAATTGCAGTGGTAAGAAGGGTAGCAGGAAATAGCAGCTAAATTTGATTGATACCTAATTGACTGACATTTAGGAGTATACTATTCTGTCTAGACTCAACAACTGAAACCTAGTGCAAAAAATGTCTGGTCCATTAAAGTTTGGGTTCAAAATTTTTTAATGATAAAATTAACAAACTTTTCTACAATCTATAAATGTTCCAAAAAGATAATTTTATGACCAGTATTTTACGCCAGAAGATTGACAATAAACCAATATTCTAAAAAAATTTTGCAAATTTTTAAAAACATATATGTATGTGGAAGAAATTCATAGCATACTTTGTGCATATAATTTTAATTAATTAATTTAAACAGCATTTTTTAACAGTGATAAATGACAAATATTCTAAGTTGTGTCATTATAACTACCAAACTAGATTTTATCTGAAATGTTAGCTTTGAAATTTAATAAACTTTTTATCAAAAATCAGATTTTAATTTTTGGCCGGAACTTGCCACCGTGCACTGGCTACAAAACGTTTCTTTTTTCCTTTTTGGAAATAATTCTGTAACTTGTGAATCGTTGGAAATGTCTCAATAAAATTTCAGATGTTTTCGAGTTGAATTGGAGGAGCACAGATTCCTAGCGGGTCAGAGCTCCCCCTTTGATCCGATAGGAATCTGTAGGTAGACTTCTAAAGTTGGTCATCTCCGGTACGTAGTTTTCTTTGAATTGCCAAAAATACATTTATAATTTGACAAAATTTATATATACGTAGATAGTCCTTCTAAATCTCTAAAAAATACATTTACAGGTGTAGGTTATCTCTTTTAGATCAAAAGATATTTAAAAAATGTTTGTTTTTTTAACCAGGGCGCCTTTATATTTTATTGAGATATATCCAACGGTTCACAAGTTCCAAAATTATTAGCATTATTAGCACTGTGGGATGGAAGCAGTAATGGAAAAGTTGACAGGATAGGGCGCGGATCAACGAGGGGAGAGTAAAGGAAATTTCCCAAAAGTGAATTTTTCAACTAAGGAAAATTAAAAAGGTAGAACAAAAATATTGGAGCTAAAATCATTTTTAGGGAAAATATAATACTTTTTTCTTTGAAATTTTAAAACAAAATTAAAGAGTTTTAAAAATTTGTATTTACTTAATTAAATATGTATGAAATACAAGTGATTTTTGAAATTAAATAACAACAATATTTTTATGCGTTTGTATATTTTTCCAATAGAGAAAATTTGTTTAATTTTATTTCTTTTTCTAGTTTAAAAAAGGTAATTCCGAATTATTGCAGAATGTTTTTTTAAGTGTATAGTTTTATCACATAAATAAATATATTTAAATTACATTAACGAATTTTATTATTCCTGAAGCTGAAGTTTTTAGCATCATGAAAAAAATATTTATTTTACTACCTGTTTCTCTATGTCGAACGAAAAATTCGTTTCGAAAATTTTTATGGAAAACAACAATAAAATGTTAAATTTATTTGTTATTTTCCATATATTTTATGGAAACGAATTTTTCTTTTTTTCTTTTCATAGAGAAACAGGCAGTTATTATTCTGGTAACGAGAAATTATTGGAATATAAGTCACTAAGTCCCATAACTTGAAAGATATCGGTAAAATAAAAAGATAAACGTTTAAAATCCTTAAATATAACCACAATAAAAATAAACTAAAGCCAACATTTTTTGGCAGGAACTCATGAAAACTATATTTAACATAGAAACTCTGGTAACTGGACACAATCTATTTTTAAATGGAACGCATATTTTGAAAGTAAAATTGAAAATTCGTGTAGGCTTGTCCGATTTAAATAAAAATTCACACATAACTGCTAATAATGTTTTTTCTCATCCGATTTCAAAGATTAGTGCATTTGTCTCATTAGGGCTTGTGAATGTTGTTTAAATTTTATAGTTATCGAGTTATTCGTATCTGAAAATTCAAACTTCGAATTCTAACAAAACTTGGATCCAATTCCTCCAAACTATGTAGAAAAAAACCTCATATCATTAATTATTCCGGGTGCAAAAATAAACAACTCTGACTTTGAAATTTGAGAAATAATAATTTCTGGAACATTTTAGAAATTACAGATTTTACAGTGTTCATTTGACCTTCTCATAAAATAACTTGGACCTATCCAAGTCTAGTTGTATTTCAAAAACTCTACAGCACATACTTACATTATTTAAAAATCATTGTTCTATCCCTATTATGTGACTAAAAAGCATTAACAACTAAAAATATTCCCAAGAAAATTTCAAACATTTCTTTAGAACTTAAAAAGAAATCTTCCTAATTATTTACCTTGACATTCATTTTCAGCTTTAATATATTTTCAAAAACTTAGTTCCGAAGTAATCAAAAGGATTAATACTTATGTATATAATTTTGTATAGTTTTCATACAAAATATAAATTGTGTTTTCGAGTGTTGAAAAACACATAAGACTTTTCGTCTGCAGAGCGAAATGTTTAAACAATTTTATTCAAGCCTTGATGATTTTATTTAATTTGAAAGCATGAAATATGTATTTCGAAAATTATGTTTAAATGTTTTTAAATTAAATCAATAAAGTAAACTAACATACTTTATTTAAAAAATTTTCTGTGAATTTTACAAATTTCATAATTTTTAGTACATTTTTAGTACAGATTCTCTTTATCTGACTAGCTTCGAATTTTAAACCAGTAATTTTATATATTAATTAATAATATAATTCATGATATATCATGAATTTTTTTATTAACTTAATTTGAAATTCTTAAGAGAATAACAGTAAAATAATAATTCAATTTAAACCATTAATATCTATTCAATATTCCCGGAAATATTTCTCTTAAAAAGCACACTTTTATTTGTTTGTATTTCAAACATAGAAAATTGATATAAAATATTGAGAAATATACAAATTTCATAGCTCAACAATTCAATTAAAAATCAGTTCTTTAAAAATTTTATAAAGGCTAAATCAACATAAAGTTTTAGTAAGTAAAATCGCGAATTTTTCATGATAAAAAAATTCGAAAAAATTTATTTAATCGCACATTAACATATTTTACATTATCTTTGTATTTAGTAAATGAACATTATAAATTTTATAGTTCTTCAAATAATGTTGCTTGCATAAAAGATGAAGTATTAATCGAAACATCATTAGAGTATTTAAGATTATATTGTTAATGTATTTATGAATAGCAAAATGCAATATTGGATTTTTAAATACAGATATTTAAATTGAAATACTAATAATAACCCAGAGGTTCGCCGAACTAGTTCCGTAACGTCGAATTCGTTAGCCACTACGAACTACCACTACTTATTCTTCAACCCACTCGCAATGTTTTTAACTGGTGAATTTAAATAAGGATACCATTGGGGGTAACCAATTGCATTACTGTTCACTAGTAGTTTGGAAGGTACTGTGAAATAATAAACCGGCACAATGTGTATAACAATTCACTAGTAATTTACAATGTAATGTGTTGCTACACATTGCACTGTTCGCAAGTAACTAGCACTACCAGCACAAGAAGTCACTGGTGTTTTCAGTAGTACGAAAACTCTAGTACGAGGGCGGATTAATAAGTCCGTGACTTTTCGAACTTCCCTCGTAGTTATGTGAAATGCAATACTATTCCCATCAAGTACCACCTGTTAGTAGACTATTGTTAAATTTTGACCAAGTGTCGTCATTTACTTTGCCTAAAAAATAGGATTTTTCGAGGTCCTTAAATTAGGCATTTGAATGGTCAATAATTTCAATGTCGGAGCTGAATCTCTTTCCACCGAGATATTTCTTTAGGTTTTAATTAGGAAGTAGTCACTAGGGGCTAAATCCGGAGAATATGGCGGATGTGCTACCAATTCGTAGCCCAATTCATAGAGTTTTGCCATTGAGACTACACACGTGTGCACCCGTGCATTATCTTGATGAAAAATAACTTTTTTCTTGGCCATATGGGGTCGTTGTCTTTTCCTCATTAAATCGGTCTAATAAGTTGACATAATATTCGCCCATTTTTTAAACTGCTGCTTGGTCTCCGGAGTACAGTAGTACAGATCCATGTTTCATCCACAGTTACAAAACGCCGCAAAAACTCATTCGAATTGCGGTTAAACAACTCCAAACAATCCTTTGAAGTTGTCACACGTTTACGTTTATGGTCAATTGAGAGCAAACGCGGCACCCATGTTGCAGGCAACTTTCTTAAACCCAGCTGATCATTTAAAATCGAAACCTCACTGCCATATGAAATGCCTATGGCATCAAAAATATCACCCACTTTTACTCTTCGCTCGGCCAGCACCATATCGTGGATTTTTTCGACATTTTCGGATGTACTGACCTCAATTGGCCGTCCAGAACGTTCAGCGTCTTTTGTACTTGTGCGACCACAATGAAAGTCAGTAAACTACTTTTTTACGATTGAAATCGATGATGCAGAGTCCCCATAGTATTTATCGACCTTTTCCTTGGTTTGATTGGCGGTTTTTTTTTCGCAAAAAATAATGTTTAATGAGCACTCGAGATTCACTTTTTTCCATTTTTAGAAAAATACACGAGGTTGTATGTTTTGAATAGCTGTTAAACGCAAAGTAAATGACGATACTTGCTCAAAATTTGACAGTAGTCTATTAACAGGTGGTACTTGATGGGAATAGTGTTGCATTTCATATAACTACGAGATAACTTCGAAAAGTCACGAACTTATTGATCCGCCCTCGTATCTCCTTCCTTATCTTATAGCAAAAGATGCCCTATAATTATTCCTTATAATTCCTACTAAATCCGTTCCTAATAAGACACCCTTAGAGTTAGTTATAAAACAGGATTGAACTACACCAGAAGTTGAAGGTTTGTGGACTGTAAGTTAACGGAATTAGACCGAATATAAGGAGTAGAATTGGGATTCAGATTGGAGCTTCTGCTTGTAGTTGGATTTTGGATAGATACGCTTGGAGATTCTGCTTCTTTATGGAGAAGTATGTTATGTCTCTTGTTGCACTTATCACAGCTATGCTTGCTAGTGCAAGTTTTAACAGTATGAGTTTTTTAAAAAGCAGAGACCCCCTTTCTTAATCTCTGTAATCCTCTGGTGATAATCCATCAACAAAAATTTCGGACATTTTCGTATAGCGTGATTTTCTTTGGAACATAATTGGCACTTTGGGCTAGAGACATTAGCTTGAAAACTGTGAACTTTCCTGCTAGACGTTGAGTTGGAAGTGGATTTTGCTTTAGAGTCATTCGCTCTAGGATTACCGGAATTTCGAATTTCTGAAACCGATTCTAAAGTTCGGTAGCGATTGGTTAAAAACTCATCTAAAATTGACCATTTTGGTATAGAAGTTTTGTCTTTAAGTTCCTGTTCCCACAAGGTTAGTGTGTTGTACATGTATAGACAAATATTGGATCCCAATTCTTCATATCGATGTTATATAGAGTTAAAATGGAGATACATGAGTTAATATCCATTTGAAGTCGCTTTAAACATTTACCAGATTCGGATGTTATGGGCTGAAGATTCAAGAGGTTTTCAATTATCCATTTAAAAGGACTCTACGATTTTCGTATCTGGCGCATAAATCCTTCCAAGCTAAATCAAAACAGCCTGGTTGAGAAGGATTAACGGAATGAGTGCCAACCTTTTCACGAAGTGAATCAGAAATTTCAGAAAGTTTGGTCAACCAAAAAATTTTCATAGGCAATCTTAACCCTAGTCCAATTGGACTTCAACTCATGCCTATGAACCTCTAATGCGGAAATTTAAGTTAATAGGTAACGGTTTTCATTTAGATCGGCTTCAAACTCGGCAATACTGTCGGCTAAGCGGATAAAATGATTTAACGACATCGTTGTAAACTGATGTTAAAAACTGGTCCCCCAAGAAAAAGGAAATAAAGTTTTAGAAAAGTATATACACTTGACTTGCAGAATCAAGTTTCAACTATAGATTCTATACGAAAAAACCGGAAAAATACGAAAAACATTGAAATATTCAAAAAATGCTGAACGAAGTTATCAAGATGAATAAATAGAAATTAAACTTAAATTAAAATCGTTCATTTTGTTGGAAAAAAAAACAATAAATTTCCAAAAAAAGAATTCACTCCTTTAATTCTCCGACGAATTAATCATTATATATATTTAAAATACTGGATCACAATCAGCTGTTATTAACTAAAATTCATTGAATTCATATATATATATATATATATATATATATATATATATATATATATATATATATATATATATATAATTATATATATATGATACAATTTATTAAAGATTATACAATTTAAAAAAAAGGTTTTGTTAAGGCCTTTGGCATTAACAGTACTATTTAACAAAATACTAACGGCGAATTTAGGCATTACATGTAGTTAGCGAATTGATAAGTTAAATATTACTTTATTATTTATATTATTTATTTAGACAAAATGTGATCATTTAACAACCAATTAGTAGGGAAATGCGAAGGCAATAGTTGTTTTTGTTTTTAATAAGGAGTAAGAGCAATTTTGAAGAGAAAATTGTTTGTATGAAATTGAAAACCAATGGCTTTGTTTTTGTAATTTTTTCTTGTAAGTGCATTAATAGGAGGAAAATTTTTTTTGCATTTTATGAAAACCAATGTATTTATTTTGTATAATAATATGTATGTATGTACATATGAACAATTTAACAGGGAGACAAATTTTTTATTTTTTTTTTTGCACTTTTAATTGTGATGAAATTAAAAACTAATGACTTGTACAAATAGCGTTTGAGTATTTTTGGTTTATTCATCTATATATTTTTATATGGTTATTTTTGTTTTTGTAAGGTGGAAAATAAACTTGAGAATTGTTTTGTTTATATGGAAAAAAATAACTTTGTGTAAGGTTCTTTGACATTAATGAAGATATATTTTATGTTGTTGAGTATGGTCATGATTAATTTTGAATATTCTAATAACAAATTAAGAGAGAGTATATTTTATTTACATAATTAGTATATAACTCAATATTTCTATATGAAACCTAAATTAATATTTTTCTGTATTTGTATTCAATTTACTTATTTAAATATAAAGGAGTATTTTTTAAATTTGTATAAAAAGAGGAATCAAATCATGTTTGTTAAGTATAGTTAACAGAATGGTAAGCAATCACTATTAGGAAATGCATTTAAGCTTTCATGTATTTATAAATTTCTTATTTTTATTTTTTTAGATGTATGAAGAAATTACTAAATTGGCTCTTGGTATTAAGGCGGAGTATACAAAAATTGATGATATTCCAGCCATTCAAAATTTTAAAATTTGAGTATGAAGAAACACAATATGGATCAAAAGTTATCACATATTTAAATAACAATAAATGGTTTTATCTTCCGCAACGATTCGTGAAAATTTTAAACAAGGAAGATCCGTATTTAACGCAATTGAATGATAAAAACTGGACTATTATTTACAAAGTTCGCAAATCTTCAAATGGGTTTGCAATATTTGAACTTAGTTATAGCTAAATAAAACAGTTTTTTTTTATTTGATAAAAACATATTAAACATATATAGCGTTTATTATTATTTTATTTACATAATACTTAAAAAGTATTCTATATCTAAATTGAGAAGAAGATCCTCGTCTTCGTCCATTATTTTTTTATATTCCTCTTTAACTGACTATGCTCTGACATCCAGATTTAGTAGAATCCAAATAGTTTGAAAAACCTTTCGCTTTATTTTTATGGAAATTATGATATGTTATAAAATGTTTTTTTCATTCCACTTTGTTTAAAAGGTCTCATTAATACAAAATTCACATGTAAGCTTCTGTCTGTCCATGTTTGAAGTAATTTTTAATTAAAAATTACTTTATTTATTATTCTTTCAATTTAATTATTCTTTCAATTTAATAATTCCTGGTAAATTAAAAGTATTTAACAAAGCAAACTACTTTTTTCGTTAAAAAATGAAAACATTTTGGTAGGAATATGCGTACATAAGTGTGTATCTGTATGCGTAAGTGTATAAAAATATAAAATCTTTGATCAATATTTAAATATATATTTTTTTTCATTATTCTGTTAACTTAATTAAAAGTGATTATACGTTAATTTTAAACAATATGCCTTCTTATAAATGTAAATATTGCAAATAAATTTTTGTGGAAAGAGAGATGCTGGAATGACATGGGATCCATCATTGTTCGAAATGTTGGATATGGTTCTCAAAAGAAAAACATCTAAAGGAGCATGAAAGGACTCATGCCAGCACATCCCATGTCAGTGGTAGAAGTGAGCCTTCCACTTCTAATAAATTTACTTGCATTAAAAGTGCTTTCAAGAAAGAATTCTGATATACCTCTACAGAAACCAAAAAAAGAAAAGGAAATTCTGCATCCTCAAGAGTTTTTAGAAGATGTAAGCCATGATATTTTTGAAATTTTGGAGAATGCTATAAATAAAAACATAGCATTGAAATACAATTTAGAAGTAGAGTGCGAATATATTAAAATTATAGAAGATGAAATAATGCTAACCATCATAACGCATAGAACAAAAATGTCACTTATAACCATAAGTGATAGTATTGAAGAATCATTGACATATATACAATACACGTATATATATAAAAAAAAGTGCTCTCCAATGATGAAAATGCACTCTCCAATGATGAAACAATTTTGTATAATCTTTAAACAATTTGTCACATATGTAAACAAATTTTAGCAGCGGACAAAGTATGAGATCATTGTCATTTAACTGGTAAATTTAGAGGAGCAGTCCGTAGCTCATGTAATATTAATTATAAAATTCATACCAATATGCTTTCATAATTTTTCTTCTTATGGTTATCACTTATTTATGAAAGAACTTTTACAATTTGAGGGAGATATTAAAGTAATTATTTTTAATAAAGAACTATATATATCACTATCAAAGTTTATAACAGTTGAAGAAAATCAGGGATTTTTTGACTCTTTTCGTTTTATGGCCTCCAGCTTAGAATCTTTAGCCAAAAATTTAAATAACAGTGATTTTCAAAATTCTAAATAAAATTTAGAATCAAAAACAACAATTTGATTTACTAAGAAGGAAAAGAGTATTTTCTTATTCTTATATTGATTCGATGGAGCGCTTTAATGAAACTAATCTTCTTGCTAAAGAAAAATTTGATAATATTTTAAATAATTCGCATTGCACTGATTATGCCAAATCGGTTTGGACAACTTTAAAATCTAATAACTTGTTAGATTACACTAAATTTTAAATATAATGTTCTGCTCGTAACAGATATTCTGCTCGTAACAGATATTTTTAAAAATTTTGTATAATTTTATACAAGACGGTATTAGAAGAGGACTAGTACAATGTTCAAAGAGATATACTAGAGCAAATAATAAATACTTAGAAGTCTTTGTAAGCCTACAGAATATTTAATGTATCTAGATGCTAACAATTTGTATGGTTGGGCCAAGTCAGAGTATCTCCCATATGGAGAATTCGAGTGAATTTATGATGATGCGGCTTTAGAAGTTATTGATGTAACTACTATGTAACCTGTTTGCAGTTCAGTTAAAGGTTATGTAAATAACTTACATCAAACCTATTTATTTAGGCTTTGCTGTGTTGGAAGTCTCCAAATGGAAAATGTATGATTTTCATTATCAATACATGAAACCTAAATTTCAGTCGAATTAACATTGAATTATATAGATACATACTCATTCATATACACTATAAAAACAGATGATTTTTATAGTGATATTCGTGAGGATATTGCCTTAAGGTTTGATACATCAGAGTATCATCCCAATAACATATTTAAACTCCCAATGTTAAATAAGAAAGTTCTAGGCATGATGAAAGACGAGAATAGCGGGAAAATTATGAAAGAATTTGTGGGACTTCAATAAAAAATGTATTTATTCAAAACATTTGACATGGAGGAAGTAAATAAGGTGTTAAAAAATCATGTGTAAAAAATTTATCAATAATAAACTAAATAATAAAGTATTTCCAAATCTAGCAGTATTTTAAACTTAAATCCGTTTTTAGATCCAGAGGGAACTATTCGTTCCTGTGGACGATTGGAATATTCACCAGGACTAACGTATAATGAAAAACATCCTATTATTTTACCATACAATTCGAAATTTTCGAGGCTGTTGATAAAATTCATTCATGTCGTAAGTTTACATGGTGGCAATCAATTGGTTCTGCGTCTGGTGAGAACTCAATACTGGATTCCAAAAGTCAAAAATCTTATAAGAACTGCAATCAACAAATGTAAAATATGCATTTTATACAAGAAAAGATGTCAAAGACAAATAATGGCGGCTTTGCCTTCCAAAAAGTTCAGAAATTACGCGTCCATTTACGCACACTGTAATAGATTTCGCAGGACCATTTGACATCAAAAGCTATTCTGGCCGAGCATGTCGCATTTCCAAAGGATACGTATGTGTATTCGTATGTTTTTCAACTAAAGCAATACACTTAGAAGCCACATCCGACTTATCCACGCAGGCGGTTCTAGCAGCTTTTAGCCGTTTTGTTTCAAGACGTGGATGTCCGCTTCATCTTCATTCCGATAATGGAAAGAATTTCGGGGGAGCATCTAAAATTCTAGCAAAAGATTTCATTCAAACTTCCCAACAGCGTATACTGGTAAATTACTCTCATCAAAATATTTCGTGGGATTTTATCCCAGCGGGAGCTCCACATATGGGCGAATTGTGGGAAGCTGGGGTAAAAAGCTTCAAAACGCACTTTCACAAGATTGCTGGGAATTATAAGTATACATTTGAAGAATTGTCCATCCTTTTGTCCAAAATTGAGTCGTGCCTGAATTCCCGGCCGATTTCCCCTCTTTCCACTGATTCCACAGACCTCTGCGCTTTAACACCAGGACATTTTTTAATTGGGACTCCGATTTTGGCTCCACTGGATCCTCAGATTAACGATTCAGCAATTTCTATAACCAATGAAAACCTTCCACCAAACTCTTGGCGACTTGGTCGTGTTGTAAAAACCTACACTGGTTCGGATAATCGCTTACGAGTAGCCGACGTCTTAACACAACGAGGTCTTATAACTAGACCTATTATAAAACTTATAGTACTCCCCACAGAATCCTAGATTTGGGCTCTAAATATTTTACTTATTTAGCAATTTTTCCTTTTTCCAGCTCAAAATGCCAAAAATGTCATCCACACCGTCAAAATCGAATGCCAAATCCTCTTCTAAACATCTGCCTACGAGTTACAATGCATATCCTTGCCGCTTGTGCAATCTCCCACACCCCCTTCGAACCTGCCGAAAATTCTTAGCAATGAACATTTTAGATCGTGTCCGTACAGCTCGGGATAATAAATATTGCACAAACTGTCTTGCACACGATTATTCCCATGGTACGATTATTCCCATGGTACAAATTTCACCACACGCTGCTACATGTCAACCCAAGATTAGCGAAAGATCTTGTACCTTCGCCTTCTCGTTCACGCTCACGATCTCCCAGTCTAAAACCCTCCACATCTTCCAGGAAATGCAGCTCGTCTACAGTTCTCCTTAGCCGCATATACCCTAAATGAAGAAACAATATGTCCCATGGTTCTGAAGTCGAGATATGAGTCATCGTCCAAGATCGAAGGCTGGTTGGTTGGTTGGTTTACGTCTAGTGTCAGATATCTCACAGAGGTTGTCTAATTGGTGCCCTCCCAGAAATTTATGTCTGCTTGCGTTCAAGGCTGGGCATTCACATAGAAGATGAAAAACTGTCTCCTCCTTCCCGCGATTGCCACAACTACGACAATATTCATTGTAAGGGAGACCAAGTCTGCTTGCATGTTTTCCGATCGTCCAGTGACCTGTAAACAATGCTATTAGTCTCGAGATGTCTTTGCGTTTGTAGCCAATGAATTGCATTGAGCGTTTTTCGTTGTAGGTAGGCCACGTTTCTTTCGCGACTCTACATTTTTCCAGATTTCGCCATCTACTTTTTGCCTTTTCTAGAAAGTGTTTTTGGATTCTGCTTTTGACTGTTCCTAACGGCATTGTGACAGAAACCGATAAGGAGGCTTTCATAGCAGAGCCTACCCGGGCTAATTCGTCTGCATGTTCATTACCATAGTAGTCCCTATGCGCAGGAACCCAGACTATAGTAATGTCATACAGTCGACTTAGTCCAAGCAGTTCCTCTTTACACTGTCTGACTAGAATAGAGGTAGTTTTCGGAGATTTGAGCGATAGTATTGCCGCTTGACTGTCGGCAAATAAACCATTATTCCCTTGAATATTTCTATCGCGAATTAGTTTACACGCTTCCCTGACCGCTAGTATTTCCGCTTGGAATACGCTTGCCTCGTCAGGGAGTCTACATGAGTGTCTAATTTCAAGATCATTAGAGAAGACACCAGAGCCGACACCGCAGTTCATCTTTGAGCCGTCAGTGTATATCCTAGTTCCATATTGTTCAAGAAGATTACCCCTTCTCCATTCACTCCTGGTGGGGAATAGGACTTTAATAGTATTTCCGAAGTCCATCTGGGGAATCATATAGTCGGTAAATTGATTGAATTGCGGGGGTATTAAACTTAATATCCTCGCGTGCCCATACGTTCTTGATCTCCAGCTTTTCGTTGCAGATAATCTTATCGCACTATTAACTGATGATTCAATTATGTATAGGTCTATAGGTGTTAGGTGCAATATAGTGTTCATAACTTCTGGTGGATTAGTATGTAATGCACCTGCAATGCCAATGGAAGCGGATCTTTGTATCCTGTAAAGTTGATCCACCACATATCTCTTACTAGTAGCGGTCCAACACACAAGAGATCCATATACAAGAATGGGCCGTACTATTGCAGTGTATAGCCATTTTGTCAATTTTGGACTCAAACCCCATTTCACACTGAACATCTTTCTACAGGTGTAGTATGCTGCCGTAGCCTTACTAACCCTATGTTGAATGTTAAGCTTTCATGAAAGCTTGGAGTCCAAAATAATGCCCAAGTATTTTGCATTGTCCGACAAGGTGAGTTCACAGTTTTCTAACCGTGGTAATCTGAAGCTCGGAATCTTGGTCTTTATGGTGAAAAGTACCAGCTCTGTTTTGCCCGGATTCACTCCTAGTCCACATTCTTTGGCCCAGTCACTGAGTGTAGTCAGAGCAGTTGTCATGATATCACTTATCACGTTCAGAAACAGTCCTGATACTAGTATCACCACATCGTCCGCCACGACTTTCACTCCCTTGTCTTCCAATTTGCACAGGATGATATTAATGACAATAAGCCACAACAGCGGAGAAATCACACCTCCTTGTGGAGTTCCACGCATAACTTGTTTGGTCTTAACACTGTTGCCTAAATTCGCAATGACGATTCTTGTCTCTAGCATTGACACCAGATATAATCCTCAACTCCTAGTTCGTACAGAGCTCTCTGTATCGCCATAGTCGTGACATTGTTAAAGGCGCCTTCTATGTCCAGAAAGGTAGCCATAGCGTATTGTTTAAATTCAATGGATCGCTCGATGACCCTTACGACCTCATGAAGATCCGTCTCCGTGGAGCGACCTTTAATGTAGGCATGTTGACTTCCGAGTCGAGTTGTACCCTCTAGACGCTGCCTTATATGTAAATCAATGAGTCTCTCCAGAGTTTTCAGCTGAAAAGATGAGAGACTAATCGGACGGAAGTCCTTTGCATTCTCATGACTTCTTTTTCCGGTTTTTGGAATGAACACTACCTTCACTCTCCTCCAATTCCGGTGAACATAGTTGAGGGTTAGGCAGAGTTTAAAGATTCTATGTTACCAGGGTATGATGTATACCTTTGCACTTTGTAGCATCCGTGTTATAATACCATCAGGCCCTGCAGATTTGTACGGAGAGAGGCTATCCATTGCCCATGAAATTTTCTCGACGGATATTATGTCATCCTCGATTCCTTGCGAGGATTTAATATGCCCCATCTCCTGTTCTGTAATATCTGTACAGCCAGGAAAATGAGTATTAAGTAAAATGTCCAAAGATTCCGCCGACGATTCTGACCATGAGCCATCCATCCTTTTAATATAGGATGGATTATTATGACCATTTGCCAAAACCTTACTGAGTCTAGCAGATTCCTTGGTATTGTCGATAGATTCGTAGAAGCCTTTCCACGAGCACTTTTAGAATTAACCGAATTAAAATTCATACTCCTGCACAGTCTCTTCCCGAATCCTATAGAAACAATTTTAAAGACATTTTCTTAGCAGATTCTAAATTTCATGAGTCTGCTCCAATTGACATAATCATTGGTGTTGATTTATATCCCAAAATCATATGTCAAGGAATTATATCCAGAACAGGTTTTCCTACCGCTCAGAGCACAGTGCTTGGGTGGGCAATTTATGGACCATGCTCTTTGTAAATCTTTAAAATTACACTTTTTAGGCAAAAAACAAAACGTACTACTAAATGAATTCTCTATAATGTTTAATGAATAATGTTTATCTAATACTTTTATAAATAATATTGTTACATTATTTATTATGTTTTTATTAATTTCTTAAAATTTTATTGTAACTATAAGAATAATGAATTATATAAACATTTACTAAATTTAAGTTTTTCTTAATTTCCTTTTATTTTTATTATTTTTTCTTGCAGAAACAACATCGTGGACATTGCCAAGGTGATTTAGTTAATTCTTTATTGCATGGATCCTGCAAGGCGGGCGGCAATGTTAATGCCAAAAGTCATTGTATGGACTTTTTCATTAACACCTAAGGTGAACACGGTTTTTCATATGTATATCATAGCTGAATGTTACCCAGATAGTTTTATCTCTTTCCTACAAAACGCCTAAAACTATCTGTCACCTTGGTGCAAAATGTCTACTGTGTTGTTTCCGTTTAAGGCTAAAAATGTATTCCTTCTTATTCTTCTTATTGCCGTACTGAAAGGTAATATTCTTAAAAATCCAAAAAGTGCCTCTCCAAAATCCTAATTTCTTGCTTTTTATTTCTTATTTCTTTTCATTTGGATTATATATCCTACTGGGGTTTTGCGGGTTCTATAAATAAACAAAATAAATAAACATTATTTTGTTTAATCGGCTCAGAGATTAATTAAATTGTTTCCAGATGCAGACTCTTTATTTCATCCCATCATCTAAAATATTCGCAAAATAGCATATTTAACTAAATACCTAATTTATTTTCTTGTAAATTAATTCATGAAATTTTGTCCTAAAGGACGTGGATTTGAGCAACAGAAAAATTAATTTGTACATCGTAGTAAGAAATTCCCAAGCTACCATATATTTGGAAGTTCGCATTAGTCATGTTGCATATTTATTGCCTTGCATATTTTTATGATGAAAAATGTGTAAACAAAATATTTTGAAGAACTAGAAATTTGATAATATTCAACTACTAAATACAAAAGCTATTGTAAAATATGCTGATGCGTGATTTTTTTTTTTTGCATACATATATGGCGCTCGTTGATGGTGGTATATTTTTAGTATTTTTATAATAAAAACATTTGTTGGTGAAATATTTTTCTGATTTTTGTTAAAGAAATATGAAAAATGCTAATTTTTTTTTAATAATTTAGTAGTAATTTTAAACTCTGTTATTTAATATTCTAAAGTACCTTAGCACACTTTTACGAGCTTAGCAAAAAATGGTCAGTCGATGTTAGAATTTTAATATATTTTTTAACATTTATTAATAAAAAACACATCAGAATTTCGATTTTTTTTGTAACGACTATTTAAAAATTTGGTTACATCGTAATTACCAAATATAATTAAAAATACAACACTGTTATTGTTTACAAATATTGAACATATGTGGAGTACCGTTAGCAACAAGATTGTTATGTTGTAAATTTTGATTTTTTTTAAGAAACTAAAACTTTAGTAGTAAATTAAAAAAAAATATCAAAAAATACCTCTCCATTTTTTAATCGCGTATGAGAGGTAGATTCGAAAGTTAATTGAGCAAGTGGCTAGATTCCAAAATATTTAATGAAGGCATATTTATTGTAAGTTCTTTTTAATTTGTCGAAATTTTTTTACTAAAACGTAATTGAAATCTATTAGGAATTTGTTATGAGAAAGCATAAGAACGAACAAAAAGGGGGCGAGTCGATGAACTTGTTGCAACGTCTTCTGCTGAAGCTCTTACTAAGCCGCAGAAAAAATATCAGACTCATACTATTTACTATTAGAAGCTAAAAAGAATTTACTCCGGATAATATTGATGTATAGGAAACTTCAGCAGAGATTCCATTGCAAAAAATGCTAGACTATACAGCAAACATTATGTTACATATTTGCGATTTTCATTTTGAAATGCAAATGGGGATTTGACGGTAGCAGTGGTGACAGTATTTATAAACAAAAGTTTGAAAATTAGGATGCTACTGATGAATTTCTATTTGTTGCATCGTTTGTGCCACTACGTCTGTTAGACTGGGCAGATGAACAAGTAATATGGGAAAATAACAAACATTCATCTTGGAGATTATGTACATCTCTCAAAATAATATTCACTAAAGGGAACCCTAATGTTATGAATTCCATGAGGGAAAACATACAGACTAAAATTGATAAATTGAACACAATTTTTTTTTAACTTGAACAAGAAAAACCTCAACGTTTATTACCGAATGAAACTGACAATGATGGACGGTACAATTTCAAATGTATTAAATGGAAACAAAAGTTGTTCAAGTTGTGTTTTGTATGGAGCAAAGACATCGGAGATAAATAAAATATCAGTTTTTGAAAGGAAAGGAAATAAAGAGTGTTACAAGTATGGATTGTCCACTTTGCATGCTTGGATAATATTTCTGAATACATTACACATATTGCATATAAACAATTAGTGAGAATATGGCGATTAACCAAAAAGAAACAAACAATATTTTTGACGATAAAAAGAAGAGCATACAAGAAAAATTTAAGAACGAAATGGGGCTATTAGTGGATAAGGTAAAAACTGGTTATGATATGTCGAATAACGAAAATACAGCCAGACGTTTCTTTTCAAATGTAGAACTTTCATCGGAAATAACTGGGGTAAATAATACTTCAATACAAAATTTTTCCATTATATTAAGAACTTTTTCGTGTGAACGTTTTATAAACAGTGTATAAAATTTAATTCACGACATTGATTACATTAAGTATTCTACCACTCCTTTTGAAATGTTATCAGAAGAGACCTTAGAATCATGTCACAAAACTATAAGAAATGCTAGGTTAAGGCTTACGAGAAAAATAAATAGGATTGATTTTAATAAAGATTTAATAGTGTATCTCATTTTGCGGAATCGTCTATTTCGATGTATACTGAGAAGAAAGTTTTAAAAAACCATGACATGACTGATTTGAAAACATATATAATTAAGAGTTAAGATTGTACAAATATACTATCCAAGATGAATGAATGGAAGAGTCTAAAAGCGATAACACCAGTGAATATGAACAGAAAATTTTTGAATATTTATGTCTTTTGTAACAAACAAAAGTATTATTTTATAAATTTTTGTTATAATCTTTTAATGTTAAGAAATTAGGACTTTACGGCTTATATTGTATCTTTTCGTTAATATTAAATATAAAATCACAATGTTATATTAAAAATTTAAACTTATTAATGATTTTTTAATTTAAAATAATATTGTTTTAAATAAGGTTCAAAATTTCAGGATATTTCAATATATTATGAGCGTGTTCTTTAAAAAAAGTATTATTATAGTGATTCGTGATCATTTAATATATCAAAAATAAATTGTACCAAATTTTGATCGCATCGATTTATCATTTTAGAAAATAGACAATTTTGAAAACTCAGGATGTATGGGGTGTGTCCTTGACCGATTTTCATAGCTTATTTTTTCCTTTTCTAAATGTACCAAATTTTATTCAATTCGAATTACAAATTTAGAAAATAGATGATTTAGAAAATTCAGGATGTATGGGCGTGTCCTTGAACCGATTTTCTTACAATTTATTTTTTCCTTTTCTAAATGAAGAGGCAATTAGTTGTCCAAAATTTTATTCATTTCGAATTACAAATTTAGAAAATAGATGATTTTGAAAATTTAGGATGTGTAGGAGGTGAGCGTGTCTTTGGGCTGATTTTCACAAAATTTCGTTTTTTTTTTCTTTCCTAAACACAAAAACTATATATACCAGTTTTCATTTACCTACGATAATACATTTTATTTTTGGCCAACTTTTATTGAAATCGAAAAAGTGTGCGTAGTACTACCGCGAGTAATTTGATACCCTCACAAGCTTAGTCAGTGCGGAGCTGCCTGCAGTTCGTTTTGAAAAATATTAAACCTTTCAAATAGAATTTTTTCCATAAAGACTTTCGATTCTAATTTACTTCAATGTTCACATGGTATTTGCAAGTTTATGAAAACTTGATGAACAGTATCCTTTGAATGCATACATTTTTTGCAGTTCTTCCTACGTGCCCCAAGTAAATAAGATTAAAGGATAAAAAAGCTTAATTTTCAAAATTTGTACAGTATATCGATAGCCCAATTTAGCAAGAACGGAACGTAAAAGAAATTTCAAGATTGTAATTATGACTAAAAACAACAAGATTTTATGAAAAAACATTAAATTTGACTATATTCCGTAAACCGAAACTAGTGTAAATGAAATTACTAAAATAAATAACACAAAAATTATTAAAATTAATAATATAGAGCATAAAAAATTATATCGCGAATAATTCTGCGAAATGTTTATATATAGTATAGAAAGTTAAATTAAACATTTCTATAGCGTCACACTTTACCCATTGACGACCAACGAAAATATGCTTCTCGGAGGAGTTTTTCGGATATATAATTTTCTAGGTAATAAGTAAAGTTAATCAGCCTTCCGTATTTTATAGACAATAAATGGTTCTACCAAAATGTGACATAATTCAAGTCTCTAACTTGCCACATATAGCCCCTAGAAATTTAAAAAAAACAAGAATTTCTCAATCAACCCTCATTAAACCATGGAAAAAAGAGAAGTACGGAGTAGGTGTACAGGGGAAATTTGTATTGGATATAACTAACATGGCGGTAAATCTCAAAAATAGTAGAATTGTTGAAATATTAAATATTGTTATTATTTATATGTTAGTGTATATAAATATTTTTGTTTTTTTTATTGCATTTATGAAACTATAATTTATTATATATTATATTTTAATAAACAAAAAATATTTTGTTTATCATGTAAAAGCATTTCCTAACTTATATGCATTGCGATTTTAATTAACAATACGCAAGCTGTGTTTTTTAAACATAAGTATCAAAATTTAGGTGTTAAAGCCTGGGTTACTCTACCACTTGTATAAAGCGGTACATTGCATCAACATTAAATTTCTATAACTGTTGTAATTACAATACACACAACAAAAGCTATCAGCAGTAGAGAAACGCTACATAAGCGGTCGAATAACTCTGGCTTAAGCCTCAGTAAGCAGATTCGTTTCGTTCTGGTACGTTTATCTACGATACGATTCAACTAACTGTAGATTTAAGGTGTATCTTTCTAGTAATGTAATACTAATGTTTTCTATTATAATTTGTTTTTAATTGAAGCATTTCCATATCATACAATTTCGAATTTGTTTCATTGTAGAATTCAACAGAATGTAAAATCCTGAAAAATAAGTACTCTATTGAATTGGCCAATTTAATTGAAATCCAAGGTGAAAAACTATAATTATGAGAACGTCATCATCATCAAAAGGCCATTTCTTGTTTATTTATAAATTAAGACCAATAATTTACATAATTTTGCATTTGAATATATATTTCTATCTTATCAGTGGTGGTTTATCTCTATCGAATTCAAATGGTAAGTTCAATCTAAATTTTTTTTGTTAAATTTATATATTATAGTAAACTGAAAACTTATATTTAACAAAGCATTAAAACTGTTACTTTCAAATTTGTTTTTTAATGGTATATCTGGATAGTCCGATCTTGATAGAATTTCCAAAATAAATTACAGGGTACCACGTTAGGAGAAGTATTGTAGCGGCATCACAAATCATTCTTTTACCCTTCTCTATAATTTTCGTCTAAGACCCTAAAAAGAATATGTATATATTATAAATACATAAGAAGGGAAGTGAAAATAACGATGTTCGCTTGTGTGTCGGTTATGAAGTTATGAAGGTTATGACGTTTATGAAGCCTAACTATTAACTTAGATATTTGACTGGTCCAAAAATATATGAAATTAGCAAATGTTAAAATTTTTCATATACCGACCAAATTTCAATCATCCAAGAAAAATGTGTATACTAATAAATGGATTAATCGGGGATTATTTAGGGCTAGCTATAATTTTTTCTTATAATATTACATATGTATATTAATTAGTGTTTTTCACGGGAAATCCCGGGAGTTCCATAAAATTTTAAAGCCTGTAATCATCCGGCATTTGTTGTATATGCAAAACATTAATATTTTTTGATTCATATTTGGTTATGTTAACATGTAATTTCTTTTTATACTTGTTTTAAGTATTTTATTTTGTTGCAAGTTATTTTTAAAATAAATATCTAAATATATTAAATATTTTCTTTTTCTTTTTAAAACACCAATGAAAAAGTGGTTCTAATAGTATCCAAACTATCAACAATCCCCCCAGGGGCGGAGCTAAGGGGGCTCAAAGTTAGGTACCTCTGACATAAAAAATTTTTAATCGCTTGCAAAATTTTTGTTTCTCGTCCAATTTCAAATATTTTTATATATTGTTGTAAGCCCTGATAAGACCTATAAAAAACATGCCTACATGTCCTATATATCTCTTATAGTTTTATAAAAATATTTGAAATTGGACGAGAAACAAAAATTTTGCAAGCGATTAAAAATTTTTTATGTTAGAGGTACCTAACTTTGAGCCCCCTTAGCTCTGCTACGCCTGTACCAAATTTCATGAAAATGTAACCGGCCGATCAGAAGTTACAGATTTATTTCCAAAAAATTTCGATTCTGCCCCACTGTGCTATGGACTAATAGTTTAGCATGAAAATAGAAGGGACTTAATTAAATTTTTGTATGCGAAAAACATTGATCTTATGTTTTATAAACCTGGAAAGAATAGAGCTATTGAAATCTCTAAATATGTTTTTATTATAATAATATAAGAATATATAATTATTTAGTTTATACAGTAAAATTTAGAGATAGTGAATTGAATATAAAGCTTGAATTTAAGAGAATATTGTAGGTGGATAACTGCAATTTTTCATCAAGTTCTTTATCAACAAATTTCATTAATGATACACAATTTGTATTTACATCACTTAAACTTTATTTATTCCAATTATTAAGTATTACAAAATTATTACTCTTTTTCCTCGAAAGTACCTTTCAGAAAGTAGATCATTTCAAAATTAGAAATGATAGCATTCTCTGGCTTTTTTATATCCGGAATTATATCGTTATAATACCATTATGATATTATTATCTTCGTTGGGTGATGATGTCTACATTTTAAAAGGAACTTAATTAGTTTATTGTTTTCTGTTTTTAGTTTATTGTTTTCCTTCATTTAACTAAATTGTTTCATGCTTCAATCTTCAATTATTTGTTCTTGACTGGAATTCCCTGGATCCCGGGAAATTTAAAAGTCAATCCCGATTTCCTGAGAGTGGAGAAAGACCGGAAAAAGAAAAACACTAATGTTAATATGTGTGGTACTACATAAATCACTGGTTTTCCGTTCAACCCTAAGCTAAACCCGTATCTTTCTTAGCAAATTATTTAAATTTCTATTTGTATGTGAAAATTATTAGCGACGCACACAAATTTAACGTGGACATGGCGTAGTAAGTAAGAAAGAAAGGAACTTTAAAGGAACTTTAAAGGAACTTTTTCACCACTTCAAAAGTTGAACTAAGAATATATTTTGTGCTTTTTTTTTAAAGTTATTAATAATTACTTCCAAAATAGTGAAAATAAATGTATTTGTAGCATGAAAAAAGTTTAATAATTTCTAAGAAAATTAAAATTTCTAAAATTAAAATTTCTAAAATTCTAAAAAAATATAAACATAGCTTTAAGAGAAGTACTTCAAAAACAATGAACAAGAAGCATAAAAGAAAAACTTCCTACCAATAACACCCATGGGTAAAAAAAAAAGAATCTCGGCAGCTCTTTTTCAGGACTAAGTACTTGCTTCCAATGACAACAAAATGTTAAAATCACGACTTTTCAACTCTTTCTCAGTTCTTTTTTTGCTGAGTGGATATGTCCATGAATTCAAGGATCTTACTTTCACACTATTTGTTGAATAAGTAGTTACTTGCAAGGAATCAAATAATGAGTACAGGAAAATAAAAACATAAAAACAAAATTTGGCTCTACGGAAATTTGAATATCTGCAAAAACTTTTGTTCATGTTTCAAAGACAAAAAAGTAATGAGTTTTTCGAACGAACTATAAGTAGATAAGACATAGAAGGAGCGGGACACCTCGTGTATAATAAAATTTAAAACGATCTGGATTCGTTATATCTAAACTGATTTTAAGTTGAGATATATAGGTTATCTCTTTTAGTTTATGAGATGTTGGTGAAGTTTTTTCGCTATATCGTGTCCAAATTTCACCCGATATAATTTATTTTCAAATTAAGCATATAAATAAATTGCTCAATTAATTAATTGCTCAATTAAAAAATTGGTCAATTATTAAATATCTAATATAAATTAAATATATAATAATCATGGTTTAACGAATTAAAAGCTTTATGGAAATATAAAATGACACATAGCAAATGAATATCTATATATCTATATAGCTATATATCTATATATCTATATATATCTATATAACTATATATCTCTATATCTATATAAGAACGAATGGACTCAACAATATAGAGCATCAAAGTTGATATATTATATCCCTTGCGAAATCCGCACTGGAATGTATTAAGGATTTGTAGCTCTGTAATAGGACGAAAATCCTCAGTAGAATATGGATTTATAATTTAATTAAGGTATTACTCTACCTGCTTTCCACTTTTTGGGAAATACGGATATTGTAATATATGAATCAAATATGAGTGTAAGACGTGATAATATCTCATAGAAAATTAATTTTAAGAAATTTAACGGTATCCCATCTGCACCTATAAATTTGATAGTAATTTCGACATAGCACTGAATACATCGATATCATTTACCTTCCTAAAAACAAATTCATTATTGTTACTATACGCTACATACACCCGTCAACATTCTAAAAGCGTAACTCCTCTTCTATAAATGTCCCAAGTTTCAACGAGATCGGTCCAGCAGTTTAAAATATACAGATGTATTATTATTTACTTTTCAAAACTCCCTGCTGTGAATCGTAGTCATAAAAAGATTAATAAAAATATTTTTTCCAAGTTACTTTTTACTTGGGGTCTGTAATTTCCAAAAAAAAATATATCTTAAGTTCAATAAATCACAAATTTTGTATTTTCACCACTTATATTTATAATTACATTTATTTTGATATAAAAAGTATTTATATTTTTTTCTTCTAATTAATATAATTAAGTATACTTAATATTGTATTATATTAAGTATACTTAAATTCGAAATTTTTTTCCTAATTTTATTTATTAATTTTAGATTAAAAGTTACAACAAAGAGTTTAAATTAAGTCAAGTAGTATAAGAGCAATCATAGAAATATTTGTCATACATATGAAGACAACTAAGGAATTTTTTTTCACAAGTAAAAACATTGGTTCCGTTACTCCTGTGTAAAAATAACGGGACTTTTACTTCACCTTCGAACGAAATAATTATAAAACGAAACATGAGGAACTATTTTAAACATTGAAACATTTTTAGAAAATAATAAAATAATTTATTCGTATTATTAATAAAAGCTATATCAGAAACACTTTTTGGTTTAGTGGGATAAATATATTTTTGTGATATAAACAATATAAAGTAGAAAATACGTACAAAGGCTAAATTAAGTTAATTTTTCTTTGCGTATAAAACAAATCTAGGGGAAAATGCTGTTTATTATTTTTTTTTGTAATTTCAGGCTAGATTTAATACAAAATATCTAAACTAAATTTATTTTAGCCTTAAATTTTTGAGTTATGGATTGCCTTCTGCAGAATAATTTAGAAAATATTTATCATATCTCATTACAAATTAAAAATTAGTCACTATATCGATCGCAAGATAACTTATGATTATTTATAGCCAATTTGGTATAATAAATGTAGTAAACTCATTTTTGTAGGTCTGAATACCAGCGCATTTAAATGAAATTCATAGTTCATAGAGATATAATTATTATAATTGGCCTTTTATCTCAACTAATTCTGATACAAAAATTAAAAATTGGATATAATTTATTTTAAAATTACCATATGTTATTGTGTATTGCATACACAATAATTTCCGGCGCTATTCATAAAATCAAAAGTATTACTTTATAAGAAATATTTATAAAATATCTTCAATATAGTTACTGAGACATGATACTCGTAACTATCTTTCAAACAAAGTTGGCAGTGCATTTTTTACATACTAAAATAAAGTCATTTTACACATTTCGAACTTAATATAGTTCGAAATTACAAAGACAATAAGAAACATAATTTCCACTTAGATTTTTTTTATATGCAAAAAAAGAAAACTAAATTGAACATTTGATTATTCACAAAAATATATTCGTCCCTCTGTACCAAAAATTTTTTCTAATATAACTCCTTTATTAATAATATGAACAAAAAATTTATTTTTAATTATTAAATATAATATAAATATATTTATATATTATAAATATAATATATAATTTTCTAATTTTCCAAAATTTTAGATTTTTTAAAATGTTTAAAATAGTTGTAGGGTGAAAAATCTAAAGAGTGTAATTAGGAAACAATTTATTGACCTGAGATGTCTGAGATTCCCTACTAGAGGGAATATTTATTTATTTATTTATTAGTCTACGGAAAAATACAATATTATATTACGTGTTGTAAAGAGAAATCGATAAAATTGTAAAAATTATTAAAATCACTACACGGTTTTCTAAAGAGACATCATTAGCATAAGAATTCTAGAAAACTTGAAGGTTAAGTAGTTTAAAGTTCCGAGTAACTCTCTGAGGAAGTGTGAAGGTTATATTACCAACCAGGAAATCTGAGCAGACTGATCCATCACTTAAATTTATTAAAAAGGCGACATTAAACATAAGCATAAGTAATTTTACTATATATAACCTTGTTGAGTAAGGAGGAAGATTGATATTCAGATCCCAAGTATAATTTCCCAAACAAAATTTTTGAACAAATTCGATATTATTTGTAAGATAAACTGTATTGGGATCCCAAATAATAGAACTATACTCGTTTTATAGAAGCTAAAACACCAAGAGCTTTATTATCAATGTTATATGTTTCTTTAAATTTATTTGAGGACCGAGAAGAATACCAAGATCAAAAAACTCCGATTCTAATTCCAGTTGATATAATCCCAGCAAGAAATTAACGTTATACGTCAAACCAATCATTAAGTGATTGGCATTTATCCTAAATGAGACAATAATCAATTGGTTGAGAATTGTGAACAACAGAGATAATGAAGAACGACTACAAATTTCATAAACTTTTCTCCTAGCAAATATATCAACATTAAAGTAAAAATGTAATATCAATAATATCGTTTTTGTAATGTAATATTAAAAAATGTTTTGTCCTCTACCAGGCATCACTTCAACAAAAAGACATTCAAAAACACTCTCCTCCACTTCGAATCATACGATCATGACTATAAATATTAAAACCACGATAGAATTATTTGACACACGTCCCGAAAGCCACGTTTCAGAGACTTCTATAATATCAATTATGCTATCCTTAAATAAATTCCTAATGTAAGACTCATTAATATGGACAAATAATCCTGGTCTATCTAAAATCGTATTAACCACGTTTTTGTTTCAGATAACCGTTTCTAAGTTATCAATCATTCTTTATAGTGATAAACATTAGTCGTATTTGCACAAAAAAGTAATCAATTAAACTTAATTTAAACATTAACAATATTAAATTTATCTATACTATTACTTACATACATAAGTAAATAAATGTTATCCGCAAAATTATTGAAGTAAAAAAAAAATACTACTTTTCACTTCCAATATTTTATACACAAATTTGTCTAAAAATATATTTAAGATATTATATAAAATTAGATAGATTATATAGGATAGAAAATTTTTAAAATATAACATCTTCCAGTAAAAATAAAAGCTAACAATTCATATCTTTTATTACTTAAGTCTGATTTATTATCAAAAAACAAACAAAATTCATATAAATTTTTTTATACCCTACACCATCATAGGTGGATGTGTTTGTGCTGATGTTTGCAACACACAAAAATATTGGTCCTAGATCCACTCAGAATCACTTTTTGAGTCGATTTAACTATGTCCGTCTGGCTAGAATTTTGAAGATATTTCGATGAAATTTGCACGAATAATTATTTTGGCACAAGGACAAAACCTTTCGATCCATTATTTCACCTAGCCCTCATACAAATATCTTCTCGAAATAGTGGTCAACTATCATAAATTATTTAAATATGACAATGAGTATAAACCTTAGTGCTAAATTTTGTGAAGATCGGTCAATAATTCGCCATAGCTCCTGTATAAACTTCCCTCCTGAAAATCACTTAAACGTGTATAAATCCCATAAAAGTGTTAGTATCGAGTTAATATTCAATACAAATAAGTTTCATATAAGTATCAAGTGACAGTGTAAAGTTTTATAAAGATTGGTCCATAATTTACCATAGCTCTCATATAAGGCCCACTTTGGAGAATCACCCTAATCTTCTGTATATTTTGCGCTTAATACAGGTATTGGTTCACAACTGGCCACAGGTCTAAGACCCCTACACGAATTTTGGAGCAAATACACAATGGTATAGGGTATCATATGGTCGGGCTTGACCAACTGTATCTTTCTTACTTGTTTTTTATGTGTTTATTTTTCAGCAATTTACGACATACAAAGATCAGTTTAGCAGAAATTGGAGTTAGATGATCATTTAAATATATTCCGCTCACTTGTGAATATTATTACACTATGCGACAGTCAAAATCGGGATGGGATAAAACCAACGGGAAATGTTATATCGGTAAAAAAGAAGTTATACGTGTCCCGGCGTTTCGCTGGGTCACGTCTAGGAATCGAGATATATCGATTTGAAGTTGGTAACTATCATATAGGGGAAATTGTGACCTTTGGTGGTCTTTTTTTTTTGACATAACTCGAGAACTACTAGTCTGATTTTGCTGAAACAAGTTTAAAAAAATTAGGAATTACAATTCCTTTAATCTGTTGATACAACGTTTCGCTACGTAAGCAACAGTTTCGCAGTTATAAATAAATGTATGAAGAAAAAAACTATTTTTTGCCTAAAAAATTGAATTTTTTTATTTTTAATTCATAAAAAATTCAAAACGGTAAAAAAAGTGTCAAGTCCTATTACTTTCACGTCAAGTCACATAACCTTTAAACAAAGTGAGACATAGATCATGAAAATCGATGGACGCGTTTCGCTTTTATTCACAATTAAGTGAATTTCAAAAATTTGCTCGAGATATGCTCAAAATTCCTTGGAAAAAAACATTGATGACTTTTTTATGATTGTCAGAATTAAAAAAAAGTAATAAACAAAAGGTTATTTGATTTTTATGGTAGCGGTAACAAACTAAAAAACGGTCATAAATGTGCGTGGACAATTAAAAGAAAAAAAGGAAAGTGCACTTTTTTAATTATTTGGGTTTTTTCCGTTGGCTACCTGCATGATTTTTTTACACAAATTGCACCCACATTTATGAGTGGTCATGTTTTAGAACGTTTCGAAAAATTTAAAACGCACACGAATCAGGTTTATAGCCACCCTTAAAAGTACCTCTCAGTAAAATATTGAAACTTACGTAGTATTTATAGGTGTTCACTGATCGATTTTTGTCATTCAACATGTGTTTCCGAACGCGTAAAGTACGGTTTTTTTTAAAGTGACGAAAAAGTAATAAAAGTATAAAACCGAAATGAGTGCAAATTGTCCAGAAACTGGTGGTTCTCGAGTTATGTCAAAAAAAAAGACCACCATAGGTCACAATTTCCCCTATATGATAGTTATTAACTTCAAATCGATATATCTCGATTCCTAGACGTGACCCAGCGAAACGCCGGGACACGTATAACTTCTTTTTTACCGATATAACTTTCCCCGGTAGTTTGAACCCTTCCCGATCGCTGACCCCTACCATTTGTCGCACAGTGTTATTGATTATCATCAGTAATAATTGGCTCCTCATTGCCATTATCTTTAGGTATTATGTTCGAAATTTTTATTTTTTTATAGACACTATTACATTACAGTAGAGAGATTAATATCATAATGTTGAATATGGATATCAAAATGCTTGCCGATTTTAATTTTTTCACTCGCCAAATCCTGATGTTATCCACCGATTAATATATCAATACTAGGGTATCGAATTATTCGGGTTATCATATTAATCCGTTAACTCGACAAATAATTATTCACGGTTAAGAGTTGATCGGCTAATAATCGATTAATGTAAAATTATTCGATTAACCGAGTAATCTCATACTGCATTTACATATAACTGTTTTTTTTATACCCTACACCACCGTAAGAGGTTATGCGTTTGTGCTGATGTTTGTAACGCACAGAAAAAACCATCCAACACGCACCTTAAAGTATACCAATCGACTCAGAATCACTTTTTGAGTCGATTAAATGACATTCGGTATAAAGAAGTTTTGTATAAGTGTCAATCTTTGTGCCAAATTTCATAAAGATCGGTCCATAATTGACCTTAGCTCCCATATAAAACCCTCTTCCGAAAATCACTTTAACGTACATAAATCACATACACATGTTAGTATCCAGTTTATATTCGACACAAATAAATTTTATATAAGTAGAAATCACAGTGACAAATTTTATGAGGATCGCTCCATAATTTACCATAGCTCCCATATAAGCCCACTTTCGGGAATCAACCTAAAGTACATAAATTCATATAAATGTTAGTATTAACGAAAATTATTTGTACGTACATTTTTATTGGACATAATTAAATATTAAAAACATAAAAATTAAGAAAGAACATGAATTTTATTTAAAATTTTGTATTTTTTATTTTAAAATTTCTTCCTTGTATGAAAAATTATCATGTTTTTAAGTGCTAAATAACTAAACATTTCAAATTGAGATGTTTTTCAAATATTCCCATATATGAAAAACGGATCGAATTTGATGCGATAAATGTAAAAACTTAATGTTTTTTTGTATAAACACGCATACAAGAACATAGTATCAATAGTTCGAACGCAAAATTAAAGCGTACCAGCAAAACCCCCAAAGTGTTTTTGAAATGTAGTTCGAATTTCAGTTTTATGGCCCCTTGAAGTTAAAATTTTTCGAAACTCTATTCTTAATATGATTGGAAATAAAAATCATTTAAATTATTTAAATCAAATGTTACTATATGTTGTTGTTGTTTTATCGACTACTACTTTTTATGCCCATTTTTGTCATAATATTGTTTGTTTACTTGATTTAATCTTATGTCTAAACTACTGATTCGATTAAAATTAAACTAGGCACACATGTATATCCTTGAAGGAAGTACTGACTGGATGCCATGCCCACTTTTTTAAGAAAGGGATACTTCACGTATTATTAAGCAAATTTCAAATTTCTTAAAAAATTTGAAGATAATAGCAAAAAAATACCACAGCACAATAAAAGTGGCACCCATAGAGATTAAATTTTTTAATATAAAATACTTTCTATTCCTTGTGTATGTTAAATTTTATGTGAATTGTCTTAATAGCATAAAAAAAATACCAAAATTGATTTTTACTGAATGTGCGCTAAACACTCGGCGTGGCATCCATAGTTTCCTACAAAGAATACTTGTTATTTGTGATAAATTTCATTTGAACTTTCAAAAAAATTATTATCTGCAAAATGTGTGATATTTTTATTAATATTATACTCTATATTTCCTTTCGGAGGATGCACGATAAATATATGAGAAAAATATTACTTAAATCGGTCAAATAATATGACTACTCATATATTGCATATAATCCCGTTGTGAAAAGTGAGCATAAAAATTTAGGTGTATTTAATAAAATTCTTTCTTAATATCAAAGAGAAGCTATGTAGTCTATAAAACAATAAATACTCATATATATATATATATATATATATATATATATATATATATATATATAGAAATTTTCATTTACACGTATAATGAAAAAGTTCTCCAAAATATCCGAAGCTTAAGAGTCCATAAAATCGAAATGCGTACTAACTACGAAAAACCCTTTGGAGATTTATTTAATCTGATGGTATACTTTGAATATAAGCGATTATATGGAAGGTTTTTAATAAATATATACAATTTATAAAATATTGTGTATGGATTAGATCACCAATTGTTTTAAAACCAGCTCAGTTTCTAATGTTTCTTAACCACGACATTTTTTTCTTCCAATGTTTTTTCTTCCTCCTATACGGCTTTGTATGATCAGTGACAGCAATTCTTATTTATCTTCTCTAATAATGTGGCCGAAATACACAGTTTTACGTCTTTTTATGATTATTAGGACTTAAAATTCTTTCTGTAGCCTCTTTAGAACTTCTGAGTTCGTCAGTCCATGGAATTTTTAATATACGACGATAGCACCACATTTCAAAGCTTCTAATCTATTTAAATCTGCAACTTTAAGCGTCCATGCTTCGACTCCATATAAAAGTATAAAAAAACATAACATTTTAAAAATTTTATACGGAGATTGATGTTTATATCACAACTTGTTAATAATGTTTTCAGCTTACAAAATTAACTTTTTGTCGTTTCTATATGTACACCAATTTCCCTATCACATTCCCAAGTTTCTTGTAACTAACAGCCAAGGTATTTAAACTTTGGGACCCGGCCGATAGGTTCACTGTTTGCGTATATATTAAATCCATTGTAAGGATTTTTGTTTCTGCTTATAATCATATATTTTGTTTTTCCTATATTCATATTGAGACCGAATCTGTTGCTTTGAAAATTAACAGCGTTTAAAATCTTTGTAAGTCGTTAAGGTTATCGGCCAATAATCATCAGCGTAACGTACATTGTTTATGTATTACCCATCAATTTTTATTCCGATATTTAAATCGTTTATAGCTTCTTGGAATATACATTCCTGAAGAACACCCCTGTTGATGGGAATATTTTCCGTCACAATATCTTCAAAACATAGTTAAGCATTTTGATTCTAATATAATGATTTAATACAATTGATATCTTTACTATCAATATTAATAAATCTTAAAACTTCTATAAGTTCGTCATGCTGTACTCTGTCAAAAGCCTTTTAGTAATCAATAAAGCAGAAGAACACGTCCTTCTGTACATCCCTACAATTTTGTATCAAACGTTGTATGCTAAACAGCGCTTCTCGGGTGCCCATAGCATCCCTAAATCCAAACTGGGTTCTTCCTATAAAAATTTCGCACTTTTTATATATACGTTGATGTATAATTTTTAGTGCATGACACATTAAGTTTACTAATCTAAAATGTTTACAACTTTTTGCGTTGTTCTTTTTTGTTATTTTTTGAGTGGTTTACTGTCTTAAATATCTCTTCCTTTGTTATTGCCGGCCCATCCAGTATCTGAATCTGTGGTTGTTAGGAGATAACCGATCAGGATTCGTCTGCAAATAAATCGCTATGCTATTTTTAATGGTTTTGCTAATAATTACACCTACACGTTTTCTGTGTAGTCTTGTTTCATTGCCAGAGTAGTATACTGTGGCTTCGTCTGATTAAATTTTGCTGAATTTGATAACCATGTTTCGCTGATACCGAGAATATCAATCTTCAGTCTATTCATTTCTTTAATAGTGTTTATCAATTTTCCAGGTTCATATAGGCTGCGTACATTCCACGCAGCTATATTTAATGTCGGTTTTGTTTTACCTCCGGGGATTTTTAGCACCCTCGTATTGCCGGAGTCTGAGGGCCGTTGATTGTTTGTATCTTGCATGTAGTTTTCTAGAGATTTATTATGTTATATGAATGTCACTATGGTTTCACAAAAGGATGCGGTATTGAAGAAGCTATTGTTAATTTAGTGAACAATATATGTCAAGGATTGGATAATGGATTTAGCGGCGTAGCAGGTGTTTTTTACGACTTTACGAAAGCTTTTGATCTGATAGATAGTAGTAGGGAAATGGGAAGGCAATAGTTGTTTTTGTTTTTAATGAGGAGGAAGAGGAATTTTGAAGAGGAAATTGTTTGTATGAAATTGAAAACCAATGAATTTGTTTTTGTAATTTTTTCTTGTGAGTGCATTAATAGGAGGAAAAATTGTTTTGCATTTTATGAAATTGAAAACCAATGTATGTATGTATATATGTATGTATGTATTTATGTAATTATGTTAAAAGTACATACAAACAATTTAACAGGGGAGACAATTTTTATTTATTTTTTTTTTTTTTTGATCTTTTAATTGTGATGAAATTAAAAACTGATGACTTGTATAAATAGCGTTTGAGTATTTTTGGTTTATTCATCTACATATTTTTATATTGTTATTTTTGTTTTTGTAAAGTGGAAACTTGAGAATTGTTTTGTTTATATGGAAAAAATAACTTTGTGTAAGGTTCTTTGACATTAATGAAGATATATTTTATGTTGTTGAGTATGGTCATGATTAATATTAAATATTCTAATAAAAAATTAAGTAGAGTATTTTTTATTCACATTAAACATTTTTCATATCTAGAATATGTTTAAAATTTATTTGTGGCTCAATATTTATGTATTTATAATATTTTCTCAATTTGAAATATTAAGAGATATACCCAAATTACTCTTCTTTGGAGATAAATTATATTAGATATAAATATAATTGTCTGAAGTAAAATTATTTCAATCAGTTAATAAACTTTTTAAAAGGCGGAACAAAAATGGAATCAAATAAGATTACAAATGCTGATATTGTTGCGGCTTTCAATAAATTAAAAACAAGACCATATCTAGCAGCAAAGGATTTACTACCATCAAAGCCATATAAGGTATTAAGTATGTTCCGCCATAAGAATAAATATGGAAATGTGGTGATGGCAGAGCTTGAAGAGGGAATGATATATCTTCCCAAACGATATAATAATTTGGAAGATAAAGTAATAGATGGAGTTAATAATGAACAGTTTACTTTAAGGAGGAAGTTAGATAATGGTTTATATGTTTTGGAATTGGAAGAGGTAGTCAGCGAAAACTCCGCTGGAGAAGACGAAGTGGGAGAGTTTTTCATCCCAAATTCTCAACCATATTTCAGTTGGGAAAATAGTAAAATTCCAAGAAATTCTTAATAAACAAAATTTGTTAATTAGTATATAAGTATCATGATTTTTAAAAACTAACTAATTGTAAAAAGAAAGCTTTATAATAAAGATGTTACATACAAAAATTCAAAAATTTCTTCAAAATTTTGATGGTTTAATTTTTGTTGAACATCAAAAAACACTGGAAGAGTATTTGGCACTTATTAATAAAACTGGGAATTATAATGAAGAACCTATATCATCTAAATATGGATTACACTTCAAAAACTGTTCATGGTCGGATGATAAAGCAAACGTTGGTCCTGATACTTGTAACTGTAGAAAGCATATACAACTTATAAACAAAATAGAGGATTTTATAAAAAGATATTATTTATTATCTAAACGTCTAAAATAAGTAAATAGGGAAAATATTTTTAATTTCAAATATGTTAATTTAAAAAAATAATAATAAATAAAAAATAATACAACTTAAAAAAAAATTTTTGTTTTTTTTTTATAATAACTTCTTGCAATTTTGAACTTGGTAAGGGTCTTACGAATTTTGAATTTTAGAAATAATTTTAGTAAATAATAGACTATCTATCAAGAACAACATATTCAGAATAATGAATACATCCAACAACACTAAAATTGAATCAAATTATATTTCAAACAAGGGTCAAATTGAAATTCAAGAAATCTTAATACTGCCGCCTATAGACATTCCACTATTCCTCGCATTGCATGATGGTCGTGATAAAATTCTCCTGGAAGTTTTACTAAATGTGGAAAAAGAACTTGGAATAAAAACAAAATAATATATATTTTTCTTATTTATTTCTTTATTTATTTTTATTTTCTATAAAAACAAATAAAAGTATTTAAATAAACTTAAAACTAACATATCATTTTCATGTAAATTAAAATAATTAAAAATATTTAAAATTTTATTAAAAGTAAAATTTTTTCATCTTAAATAAATAAAAATGCAACAATAAACACCACAAAACATTGATGATTCACTTTGAATTCGCATTTTATTGTAGACAAATGTTTTAGAATTTCGGTTTAGAAATGAAATAAATGGTTTTATTGGAGGTTGACCTGCAGAGCAAAAAAATTCTGCTGGTTTATTTTCAGGAAAATAAAAAGCGACCCAATGCTGTCCAGGCTTATAAGATGGATCAGTGTTGGCTATGTAAAATGATGGTTTTGTAAAAGGTGTCTTGGGTAATTTATTGCTCGCAAAAACTCCTTTAAATTTATATTTTGTATAATTATTTGAATTTAAAGTATTTATAATATTTATTGAGTTCATAGCGTTTGAATTATAGTGCGAGACTTATCAATTTCTATTATACTGTCAAATTCACAATATACTAAGCAGGTAATTGCCTCTGTTATGGGTTTCCCGAAACGTCCTTCTATTCGAATAGTTCCTTGATTTATTAAATTTCCACAATTAGAATTATTATTGTGATCTGGTGTTAAATCAAAAGCTAGTAAAAAAAATCCGCTATCAAAAAGGTTCTTTGTAATTTGATGACCTTTATCAAAATGATGGATTCCGGTACCTTTAAATAGGGTTTGATAACCACGAGTGCTTAATATTCCTCCATTGTTGTAGTTAAATTCTATTGGCTGTGCTGGAAATTGTACTCCATTAACAACCAAATTAAATCTTTGTAAATTAAAATGTTGAAAGTTGTATGGATTTTCTTTTCTATCTCCAGTATAAGCTTTGTTCGACACCATTCCAAAAATTAAGAAATTTGGTAATTGTCCAAGTATAACATTATCTAGAGATAATGAATGGTTTCCTGGATGTATAGTGAAGGTCTTAATTTCTACCCTCTTATATGGATAAATTGCATTTTTGCTTTGTAATACATTATGATGTGCCATTAATATACTACTATTGATAGTAAGATGATTTATATATAAATTAGCTTCATGTATTCTTAGATAAGATTCATTTTTATCCCCACTTTCTAAAATATAAAATTCTGGTTTCTCCAAATTTAATGTGACCTTAAGATCAACATTATTAAGCAAGTACTTTTGTTGATTAAATACATCTACATGAAGTTTTCCGAAAAGCTCCACCTTTTTCCCATCCTTAAATAATTTTTTTCTCTTACCTTCTTTATCGATTAATGAATTTTATTCACATCAGTAGCCCAACCACACGATTCAAGATGGGTAGATCTAGCATCATTTCCATAATTGAGTAATGTTTCCATATATGCTCTATAGTGATAGTTGTTGTCAGGTTGAGATACACTTTTATTATTGAAATGAACTGTACAATTCCTAAATATGGAATGCAACAAGTTATTAACAACGCCTCCAGGTCCTTTGAATTCAAGCACTAGTCTAAGATAAATACTATTAAGATCTCTATATGTTTCACCATTCCCCAATGATACAAATTCAATTGTACTAGAGTTATCCAATGAAGCAATTGGATTATAACATATTTCTTCTGTTTTAATTACACTAGTTTGAATTGGGGGAGATTCAAATAAATCCAATTCACTTTTCATACATTCTATAAATCCCGACATTTTAAATTTCCAAAAATATCGTTAAAGTTCTTTCCTCTACAACGTTTGGATTTATTATGCGGTTTTTGTTTTAAGCGTTTAAGTTTTATATGCTTCCCTTTACCTTTCTGCATTGTTTTTATTTTTTCAATAGTAGCTTCTTTGATATTATTCATAATTTTTCTCCCTTGATTAAATAGAATATCTTTCACAGGTTTTGTTCCGATTTCCTCCAAAATTTCTTTTCCAATGTCTAATGACTTATTTTTTAAATAATTTAATCCTGTTCTCAAGAATGGTTTCAGGTGTGAAAACAAAGATGAAAACAGTGGTCCAATACCACGTCCATATTGCACAAACCTTGGTGTATGATATATTTCACCAATATTTTGAACATTATTTCCAGACTGATTATTATAATAATTTGTATACATCACATCCATGGTTATTACAAAAATGATTTAAAATTTTACTAAACATTTATTTTATATATTTTTTAAAGTGTAGAGTACAATAAACTGGTATGAATTCATTCAAACTTATTATTCCTCCTTCATCATTTCGAATCATTATAGATATATTATTAATGTTATAAGATTCAATAGGAAAATATTCAATTCTATTAAAATGAATATAATTTTTCAATGTGGATATTGAAAATATTTTCAAACATTTAGTTTTTTTATTACCTACATGTCGTGGTTTAATTATATCAGTGTAAATAAATACAATTTCATTTATATCTGGTGAAAAGACTTTAGTAAAATAATTTGTCATATTATCTGAAAATTTGGTTAAAGATTTGTGCAGAATGTGGTTTGTTGATGTTAAAATGGAATCCTTTTCAACGTTTTCTAATTCATCTCTACTAGTATAAGAATCAAATTCGTTGACTTTCTTTTCTGTTGCTAAATTTGTTTGTGAGGTATCATTCTTTAACTTATTTAAAGGATCTGATTTTTTATCACTTAAATCTTTTTTTTCTGTGGATTCATTACTTTTTGGAGTATCACTTAATTTATTCAAAAGTTTTGTTTTATTATTCAGATTGGGGTTTGTTATCATAAAATCATTAGAACTTTCTAAAAGTTCGTGAAATTTTAACTTAATGTCTTCATATTCATTATTTGCACTATGCTTCAATATTTTTGTTTTTCCATGTACTATAGCTTGTGTGTCGACATTTAAAATTGTATTTCGTTTTCTACGTTTGGCAATGTTTTGATTATTTCTTTCCAGTAATGAAAATGAAATATCTGATAATCCAACTACCCAGTGATCATCCAAATTTAGAGATTGTGTTAGCAAATTTGTAAAAGTGTTTGGAGTATTTTTATAAATATCCATTGAATTATTACTTAACAAAGTAACATAAATATTTTCTTCTTGTATACTTGAAGCCATCTTTAAAAAGAATGATCAATATAGTATGTTGTTTGTTATACATATATTATTTACTAATATCGTTCTGATGAATCCATGAATTATATTCTTTTCCGAAACCAAGCCATTTTACCAATAGTTTTTCTCCTTTTCGCTTTAAAATTTTTTCTACCAAAAAAATGTTTGGGGCTTTTGTTTTTAACAATTCTTCTTCATAAAATCCACCTTTAATTATATTTCCATTAAAATCTGCAAGTTGATAGGTTATAGGATTGGTTACGTAAATTTTGTTTATCTTAAAAACTTCTGTAGACCAATTTGGTGTATATCCTTTCTCAAATTGATTTTTATATTTACTAATGTGAACTAAATCATTTAATTTATATTTTCCTCCTTTGAAAACCTTCAAATTACTGTATACAGTATTAAGAAGTTTCTGTTCATTTTTCTTATTAACAGAATTGGGTGCTGTTTTTATAGAACGATGATATGAAGAATTATATTCTTTCAACAATTTATTTAACATATCTATCCATTTATAATTTCCCTGCATACTAAATTGTTTCCACATTTTATTTTTTAAAGTTCTATTAAAACGTTCAACTATTGATGCCTTCATACTTGAAAAAGTGTTGTAATGGTTAACTTCATATTCTTTCATAAGAGTTTTAAAATAAATATTATAAAATTCTTTCCCTTGATCAGAATGGATATTTTTGGGAGATTTTCCTTTGTTTAATTTTATAATATGTTTTAATGCTTTCTAAATTTCTATTCCTGTTTTAGTTTTTAGTGGTAATGCGTATGCATACTTTGAAAATACATCAATTACGGTAAGCACATATTTAAAACCTCTATTAAATTTTGCATACGGTATCATTTCCACTAAGTCAATCTGCCATGTATCTAAAATACCCTTTTGAATAAATCGTCGGCGCTGAAAGCTCTTTCTCGCTTGACGATGTAGTTCATCAACAAGAATTCTTTTACTCATATTTATATTTATAGAATGTTAATGCTTCACTTCATTTAAATGTCGTGTACTAAAGTGTAAACATGTTTCAACAGTTTATATATCCATTCACTATGATGATTTGTGGTCCCTCTGGTTGTGGGAAATCCACATTTATTATGAATTTGATAAAAAATCAACATTTAATATCTAAAAACATAGATCGTGTTATTTGGTGTTTTGCAGAAAAAAATTCTCTTCCGAGAATTAACAATGTAGAGTTTATACATGGTATTCCAGAGGATTTTGCTACTGCAGAAAATGAATCGGTTTTAATAATATTGGATGATTTAATGCTTGAATCATCTAATAAAAAAGTGTGTGAACTTTTTACTAAGGGATCTCATCATAGAAATTTAGCTGTGATTTTAGTAACACAAAACATTTTTCATAAAGGTTCTTATTACAGAGATATTTCTTTAAACTCTAAATATATAGTTATGTTTAAAAATCCTAGGGATAAGTTACAATTTCAATATTTAGCTCGCCAAGTATACCCAGAAAACTCAAAAGCTCTGGTTGATGTATATAATAACTGTACGCAGCAGGCTCATGGTTATTTATTAATTGATCTCACTCAACAAATACACAACACATTAATATTTAGAACGGATATTTTCAATAAAAATCACTATTTAATATTTGCAAATATAAACAATGACCTCGAACCTAAAACTGTTGAAGGAGAACAAACATATTCTTTACGTTCTTAAGAAAGCAGATCCTAAATTACGAAATGCAATACTGAAACATGTTGATGATGTTGTTATTAAAACAATAAATGAAATACTTTTTAATATAATTAATGAGAACCATAAAATCAATAAAGCAGTTTTTAACAAAATAAAACCATATAAAAATACAATTAGAAAAGTTTGTTCACCAGAAACCTCAATGAAACAAAAGAGGAAACATCTAATTCAAAAAGGAGGATTTCTACCAATTATTATTTCATCCGTTTTAAGTGGAGTTATTGGAAAAATTTTAGAAAATGTCAAATAATTTATCCAAATTAATAGTTCTTAATCCATCAACTTACGATAAATTTAAAATTAAATATTCTGATTCCAATTTTCTACATCGAAAACTAATACCAATATATAGTTCACACACACTAAAAGATATTAATAAATGGTATTATATTAAACAAGAATTAGCCAAATATTTAATTGGAAGCCAAATATCATCTTCTCATCAAACTAAAAGTTCTAAATTGAGTAACCTACGTGATAATGAAACACAAACTAGGAAAATATATAAGAAACATATTGAAACTCAAACAATGCAACCAGAGTCAAGTAGTGTAGGAACACAATCTAATATAAATTTACCTGAGGAAATTTATACTAATGAAAATTATGATGAAATTGATATGGATACAACATTACAAAAACTTAATCCTACTTCTGCCTCTTCAGCAGCTAAACGACTTAAACATTTTTCAAATAATGGAACACCAAAAATAAGAATATTGTCAAAGGATGAAAATCACAAAAATTTGAAGCAATCAACTTTACCATATCAATATTCTCCTCGACTAACTAGAAATCGTAAAAAGTTAGCTTACGAAATAGAAAATGTACAATGGAAAAATATTTAAAAATAAAACACATTTATTATATAATAAAAGACATATATTTATTATTGTTTCATTGTGATAACAGTCTCATTTTCATTAAAAAATATATTTTTATAATATCTTAAGGAGTTAACTCTATTCAATAGAAATATATACATTTGAAGTTCTACTTATGTAAACTTTAAATAAAATTAGAAAATATGAAAGTATTTAAATTATTAAATGTACAACTTAAACATCTACATTCATTAAATATTCATCATCTGATGAATCTTTTAAAAATTCTATATACTCACTATCAATATTCAAGAAAATATCGTCATCTATATCTGTAAAAAAGTTATCAAAGTCACTTTGAAGTCTAAAATGTCCTCGCGCATAAGTATTTATTTGGTCAGAAGCAATAATTCTTTTATCATCCGCATAACTCAAAACAACTTTATGTAATTTTTGTGTATACAACTGGTGAAACTTCGATCTAAATGTATGCATTGTATCAGAAATTATTTTTCTTTCAAATAATGACCTTTTGTAGTCTATTATTGATAAATTTTGTATACATGATTTTTTAACTCCTTTAGATTTCTTTACTTCCTCCATGTCAACCGTTTTGAATGAATACATTTTTGATCGAAGTCTTTCATAATTTTCCCGCTATTCTCATCTTTCATTATGCCTAGAACTTTCTTATTTAATATTGGGAGTTTAAATATTATTATTGGGATGATACTCTGATGTATCAAACCTTGAGGCAATATCTTCACGAATATCACTATAAAAATCATCTGTTTTTATAGTGTATATGAATGAGTCTGTATCCATATAATTCAATGTTAAATTAGACTGAAATTTTGGTTTCATGTATTGATAATGAAAATCATACATTTTCCATTTTGAGAGTTCCAGCACAGCAAAGCCTAAATAAATTGGTTTGTTATAAGTTACTTGCATAACCTTTAACTGAACTGCAAACATGTTTTCTGAAAATTGAGTTATACTCGAAAAATTAGGCTTTGAAATTAATGCTCTAGCTCCTAAATGATTACGCCTTGTTCTTTCCCATTCTGTAACAATTTTTATATCTTTGCGTTTATGAACATTTTCCATAGTTTTTCCATATACAGAATTATTTAATAATTTAAAAAAATCTTTTTCAAAAGCATTTTTTGTTCTTGTTCTGTGGTATGTATTCAAATCTATATATGTTTTTAACCATGGAGATTGTCGAAATTTTAATGCTCTGTGTATTTTTTTTAATATCAGTCCATTCTTTAAACATTGTTTAAGAACTCTATAATGGATCTGATATTTTGTTTTTGGTGTTAGGTCTGCAATCAGCTTCCTACATTTAGATTTACCAACAAATTTATTTTCTGGGCAAAAGGGTAAATCATTATGAAATTCATGTAAATAGTGTGGATATTCTAAATCTACCTCCAAAAAATATCCAATATCAGATGTATCCGATATTGTAGTTACATCAATATCTTCTAAAGCCGCATCATCATAAATCCACTCGAATTCTCCATGTGGGAGATATTCTGACATGGCCCAACCATACAAATTGTTAGCATCTAGATACATTAAATATTCTGAAGGCTTACTACTATCAAAGTCTTCTAAATATTTATTATTTGCTCTAGAATATCTCTTTGAACACTGTACTAGTCCTCCTCTAATACCGTCTTGTATAAAATTATACATATTGACGTCACTTAAAAGTTCTAATCTTATGTTAGTTGTTCTTAACATCGCATCCCACGATAAACCTGGAGCAGTATAATATTGGCATGGGTCAAGTTTGTATATACTTTTACAGATACTTCTAAAATTTTGAAAAATATCAGTTAAGAGGAGAACATCTGTTTTTAAATATAATTTAGTGTAATCTAACAAGTTATTACATTTAAAAGTTGTCCAAACCGATTTAGCATGATCATAAGCTTCATCAGAACAATGCGAATTATTGAAAATATTATAAAATTGTTCTTTAGCAGGAAGATTAGTTTCATTAAAGCGCTCCATCGAATCAATATAAGAATAAGGAAATACTCCTTTTCTTCTGAGTAAATCAAATTGTTGTTTTTGATTATAAATTTTATTTAGAATTTGAAAATCACTGTCATTTAAATTTTTGGCTAGAGATTCTAAGCTGGAGGCCATAAAACGAAAAGAGTCTAAAAACCGAATTTCAAATCCCTGATTTTCTTCAACTGTTATAAACTTTGATAACGATATATATAGTTCTTTATTGAGAGGAATTACCTTTATATCTCCCTCAAATTGTGAAAGTTCTTTCATAAATAAGTGACAATCATAGGAGGAAAAATTATGAAAGAATACTGGTATGAATTTGGCTATTTTATAATTAATATTACATGAGCTATGGGCTGCTCCTCTAAATTTGCCAGTTAAATGACAATGGTCCCGTACTTTGTCCGCTCCTAAAATTTGCTTACATATGTGACAAATTGTTGAGAGGTTATACAAAATTGTTTCATCATTGGAGAGTGCTGTCATTGGTACGTCCTTATTTAAATAGTTTCCGTAAATTTCTTTTGCGTCATTAATTAAATTTTCTATGAATATTGTAGGAGCATCATTACCAAAATAAATATTAAACTTATCTAAATTATCATTAAAACTACACTTAATATAATAACTAAAAGCACAAGCTATATGTTTTTGTATATTTACTTGCTCGTTATCAATTTTCTCCAAATACGTCTCAAAATCAGCATATATAACGAACGGTACATCTAACTCCTTCTGATAATTTTTAAAATATAAAATGTTATTATCACCCTCTGGCATTTTCGGTACTACTCTTTTACAGTTAAGATAATGATCTTCCATTATCCTCTCATTTGGAGAGTACTGCAGACACGCGTTGCAAATGAAAACCCGTCCATGGTGGGAAGTTAAACTTGATCTTACTAATCTGAAATATTTTAATAATAATAATTTAATTTATAAAATATGTAGTTAATTTTTATTTAAATTACCTTCCGATATCTTTAATATAAACGTAGTGACACCATTCTTCGTCCATAAGAAGAAGATTTATGTGGTGATTCTTTACTGCAGATGTGAGGTAATACGGTCCAACTATAGTATTACCTTCGCAGCCAAATACATTTATGCTAACATGTTCATTCTTGCTTTCAAATATCTTTATATCTTTTAACTTCATTGGAAATTGAAGTTTTTCAAAATTTAGCACTTCATTTTCCACACATATTTTATCCTCATTTATTTGAATATTTCCAAATCCATTACAATTCACAAATCGATTTGCTTCATTATATAAAAATGAAGCGATGATACACCACTTGAAACAGTATTCATCATCATTTGGATAGTTGAAACAGGCATCTTTTTTCTTTATCCAATGTGGTAGTGGTATATATTTGGAGCCTCTAATGAATGAAGCCTTATTTATATTTATTTCCAAGTGCTTCATTCGTATTAGGGACCATCCACTATCCCTCTCCTGGAATTCTGACATCTTTTTACATATATACGTGTATTGTGCTTTCAAAGATTCTTCAATACTATCACTTATGGTTAAAAGTGACATTTTTGTTCTATGCGTTATGGTGGTTAGCATTATTTCATCTTCTACAATTTTAATATATTCGCACTCCACTTCTAAATTGTATTTCAATGTTAAGTTTTTATTTATAGCGTTCTCCAAAATTTCAAAAATATCACGGTTTACATCTTCTAAAAACTCTTGAGGATGCAGAATTTCCTCTTTTTGGTTTCTGTATAGGTATGTAAGAATTCTTTCTTTGAAAGCGCTCTGAACACAACTAAATTTATTAGAAGTAGAAGGCTCACATCTACCACTGACATGGGATGTGCTGGCATGAGTCCTTTCATGCTCCTTTAGATGTTTTTCCTTTGAAAACCATTTCCAGCATTCCGAACAATGAAGGATCTCATGTCCTTCAAGCATTTCTTTTTCCACAAAAATTGATTTGCAATATTTACATTTATAAGAAGGCATATTGTTTAAAATTTATGTCTAATCACTTTTAATTATGTCAAGAGACTAATGAAAAATAACATATTTTTCCACAAAGTGGAATAAAAAAAGGCATTTTATGAAATGTCATAATTTTGATAAAACCAAAGCCAAAGACTTTTCAAATTATTTGGAGCCTGCAGATACTTCAGGGGGCGCAACATTGAATTTAGTTCCGGAGTATAAGGAACTAAAACTAATGGAGGAAGATGGGAAACTTCAACTTGATGTCAGACCATACTCAGTTCCAGAAGAGTATAAAAAATAATGGACGAAGACGAGGATCTTCTTCTAAATTTAGATATATAATAATTTTTAAGTATTATATAAATAAAATAATAATAAGCACTATATAAGTTTAATATATTTTTATTAAATAAATAAAAATAAAAATAAAAAAATAAAAAAAAAAATGTTTTATTTATAAAATTTTAGCTATAACTAAGTTCAAATATTGCAAGCCCATTTGAAGATTGACGACCTTTGTAAATAATAGTCCAGTTTTTATCATTCAATTGCGTTAAATAGGGATCCTCCTTGTTTAAAAATTTCACGAATCGTTGCGGAAGATAAAACCATTGTGTTTCTTTCCACTCAAATTTTAAAATTTTGAATGGTTGATGTAAGGGAATATCATCAATTTTTGTATACTCTGCCTTAATACCAAGAGCCAATTTAATAATTTGTTCATACATCTAAAAAAAAAAAAAAAAATATATATAAATACATGAAAAGCTAAAATGCATTTTACAATAGTGATAGCTTACCATTCTGCTAACTATACTTTGAAGTATTCCTCAGATCAAATGGTAATAAATATGATTTGATTTCTCTTTTTATACAAATTTAAAAAATACTCCTTTATATTTAAATAAGTAAATTGAATTCTTTGAGTATTTCTCTTTAATATTTCAAATAGAGAAAATATTAATTTAGCTTTTCATATAGAAATATTGAGTTATAAACTAATTATGTAAATAAAATATTCTCCCATAGTTTGTTATTAGAATATTCAAATTAATCATTTCAAATTGAGAAAACATTATAAATACATAAATAATGAGCATTAAACTAATTTTAAACATATTCTTGATATGAAAAAATGTTTAATGTGAATAAAAAATACTCCCCTTAATTTGTTATTAGAATATTTAATATTAATCATGACCATACTCAACAACATAAAATATATCTTCATTAATGTCAAAGAACCTTACACAAAGTTATTTTTTCCATATAAACAAAACAATTCTCAAGTTTCCACTTTACAAAAACAAAAATAACAATATAAAAATATGTAGATGAATAAACCAAAAATACTCAAACGCTATTTATACAAGTCATCAGTTTTTAATTTCATCACAATTAAAAGTGCAAAAAAAAAAATAAATAAAAATTGTCTCCCCTGTTAAATTGTTTGTATGTACTTTTAACATAATTACATAAATACATACATACATATATACATACATACATACATTGGTTTTCAATTTCATAAAATGCAAAACAATTTTTCCTCCTATTAATGCACTCACAAGAAAAAATTACAAAAACAAATTCATTGGTTTTCAATTTCATACAAACAATTTCCTCTTCAAAATTCCTCTTCCTCCTCATTAAAAACAAAAACAACTATTGCCTTCCCATTTCCCTACTACTATAGATCATAATATAAATATCGAAAAACTTTCTTATTTCGGCCTAAATATAAGTGCACTAGCGTTGTTAAGAAGTTACTTAACAAATAGGAAACAATATGTTGAAGCTGATAGTCATAAGAGTGCTGTTGATTATGGAGTCCCGCAGGGAAGTTTATTGGGTCCGTTACTTTTTAAAGTTTTTCTTAATGATATAAAGAATCTACAACTTTTTGGAAAATTATTTATATTTGCTAATGACATTAGTGTTTTCTATCCATATAAATACGAATACGAATCAAATCGAATATGATGCAGCAATTGTTACATAGTTTTCTAGAATAGATTGTGTTTAAATGCTGATAAAACCAAAACGATAAGATTTAGACCATATCTTGTTCACAATCAAAATTTTAGCATCTTTGTTGATGGAAAACAAGTATGTGAATCAATTTCGACAAAATATCTGGGAATATACTTGCAAAGTAATTTATCGTGGAACATGCACATTAAACATTTTATTTACCAATCGCTAATTCAAAGTCATTTAAACTACTTGGCTATTGTTTATGGTTATAACAGAACTAATGAATTAAAATCACTTCAGAGAGCACAAAACAAAGCACTTAAAACTATTTTTAATCTACCGTTAACTTTTTCAACATTACCTCTATATAAAGATGTGTTAACTACAATACTCCCTGTTTATGGTTTGCACAAAATGCAACTTCTATTGTATGTTTTTAAAACTTTAAATAATATAGGTTTTCACACTATATCATTTAGAAGAAATCAAACTACATTTAATACAAGAAATACGTTGAACTTAAAAGTTACGAGATGCCGTTTGGAGACTACCAAGCAAAGGGTTGAATACTTAGGTTGTTTGGAATATAATAAAATATATTTCAGAAAATTTGATCCTCAACCCGTATTTACGCGCATAAACATATAAATACCAAAGAGTATAAAAATGTAATTTTAATTAGTAAGACAAAAAAACAGTGGCAAGAAGTTTTGTCATATAGGGTAACTTTTATTCCAACCCAATTGTCATAAAGACAAACACCTTGGCAGACAGCTTACTCAAATGTTTTAAAATCTGCCCCTCATTAAGATTATTTTTATAACTTTGAATTTACTTCACTTAAAATTTTGTTTCCAGAATTTTTATTGTTACATGTTAAAGTTTTGATGAAGTCAGAATATTATAATATTTTCATGTCTCATTTTATTAAGCATTCGATCCCAACAAAGAACAACATCCAAAGAAGTCAATAAGATCCTGAACTTGTGAGTCAGAAGTAGCGCAAATTCATTTCCAGTGAATTTTATTTCATTCAAAATTGCAATGAAAATCCAAATTTTTTTATCAGCGAAAGGACAAAAGTTTTAATTTTGAAATAAATCAACATATTTGCGTAGGGTATACGCTACCATAGGAAGAGAAGGTATAATGTTTGTAACACCTAAAAATATTTTTCTAAGACCTACCTTAATTTATACCAATAGGCTTAGAATAACTGTCTGAGTCGATTTTACGATGTCCGTCCATGCCATCAAACTAAAAATAAATAAATGAAATTTGGTACACAGATTTCTTATGGCTCAAGAACGAAGCCTATTGGTATTGGTTATTATCGGTCTATTATTTGACCTAGCTCCCATACAAATGTCCTCCCCGGGATAGGGGTTTAACGATCATAAATCTTTAAGTATAAAAATATTTTAATGAATTTGGCAAATAAAAGTTCTATATAATCGTAGATCTGTGTGCCGAATTTCGGTCCATAATTGACCAAAGCTCCCATATTAACCCCTCTTTATACAATCATTTTAAGGGATATAAATCCCACATAAATGATAGTATCATGTTAATAATCAGTGCCATATAAATGGCCATAGCTCTCATATAAAGCCCACTTCCGGGAATACGCCTAAAGTGCATAAATAACATAATATAATGCATACGCATGTTTCATAAAAATATACACTACGCTTAAAACAAGTATTGGTCCACAATTGGTTGTGTGTCCCATATAAGAGCCCTCCAGGAATTTCGATGCACATATCTAATGGTGCATGTGTATAGTCGGGCTTGGCCGACTATATACTTCTCACTTGTTTAATAAATAAATTAGGCACTTTAATGTTTATTGTTCATTTGTTTAAAATAGTCCTTTTAGTAACAATTATTTTATAGCAGAACAATTCGTTTGAATATATATTTAATATTATCTTTGGATGATGTTTGTATTACTTCTTAAGCACAAGAAAACGCACACTTATTGATACTTTGGAGGTAATGAAAAAGTATTTCCATCGATATCACTTTTAGTTATTATTGCTGGTATATAACAGACATGAAAAAAAGTAGTTGATATGACATAAATTTATCTTAAAAATAAAAATAATACTCTATAAAACAAAATTTCGGTTAATCAGTTCGGTTTATTCATTATTCGATAATGAGCAATTTTAAATTATTCAAACAGTTAATCGACCAAAATTAATGGGATAACCGAACGACAGTTAATCGATTGGATACCTTAATCAGTACTATTAACTTGTTGCCTGAGGGAGTTGTTTTCAATTTCCAGATGAAATATTTTTGGATGCTCAAAAACCTCCTTCGTTTTTGTTTTTAACAAACACTTTTTCAGAATAATTTTAATAAAGCATTGATAACGTTCTCAAATTCATCTAATTTCAATGTAGAGACTGCATTTGGGTCTTTTCATATCTCGGCGTAATCTGAGATGCAGTAGTACAAGATTTGCATTCAAACAACAGCCCACAATTTGCTTTTTTGATAATTCTTATCAATTCTGACGTTAGCAATGGACTTTCTTGTTGGACACATTTCGTGTGAAAGTTATTGTAGTAGATTTCATAAACAATTAGATGAGTATTGCCAGGTGTAGCTTGGGAAAAGTTACTGGTTTTTGTCAAAAAAGTTACAATTTATCCTCAAATGATTTTTAAATAATTTTGGTAATGATTTGATTATTAATTTTGTAATTAAAGTACTTTAAATTTTTTGTCCGCTCGCTCATAGTTTACGAGTTATGGATCTCTAAAATTATGATACATTTTTTGAATTTATTTATTAATACAAATGCGATTTAAATTATATTGAAAATGATCGAAAAATACCTTTGCAATTATATATAACATGACTATATTCAGAAAAGTTTATTCAGCGAAGCCGGTGTTCGACATATATAAAGGAGAAAGTTTTGAACTCGGCCGAAGGCCAGCAATACAGAGAATAACGTTAAGTGCTGGTAATCTTGATTTGTTCCAAAATTTGCTTTAGAAGGTCAATATTTTTTGGTATTCAACTGAATAAATGATTTGATTTTATAAGTTTTGTTGACTAAATATTCCCTAAACAAATCCATTTGAAACTACGTATCGCCTTTTTATATTCTTGAACATTGATAATAGTCGCCCGCACTTTAACTAAGATATAGTCTTAATGTCTTGTTAACGAGGAAAATATGCTGCCAAAATTTTCTCCTGAATAAAACTTTTTAAATTAGGAAATTGATTTAATAAATCTGTTATGCCCCTTCAAACCAAAATATCAAGCCTTGTAAAGGTTAACTACTTTTATGGTTTAAAAATATTATTGTTAAAATCACATGTAATATTTTAATTTATATAACAAAGACACTATTTTTTTAATTGCGATAATTCATCTGGATAATGTTTATGTGGAAAAAACTTTACGAAATTTTTCCTTTGCACAAATTTAGTTTTTAACCAATTCAAGAGCACATTATAAATCTTCTACACTGAGTCTTTCTCAAAAAATCGATAAAATACTCTTTTATATTTTGAATTGTAATACTGTTTTTTTTTTTTTTTTTTTTGATGAAAACATAGATAAAGTTTATATAATTTTATATAATTTTGTAGACCGAAAACGTATTAAAAAAAAAAAAACAAATAATTTCATCTGTCAGAAGATTGCCAAGGTCAAGAAATATATATATAGAATATATATATATAGTATAATATATAGTATATAATAAAATACACAAAGTCGTTCTTAAAGAAACAAATACATTGGTGCTTATAACAACGCCAACAATATAAAAGGCTTTTAAATTGCAAATTTCAAAACTAGACTAATCAAAAATTTAACAAATAAAATCTTTTCTTAAATACCTTAATATTAATGTTACACCCCAAAGAGTTTGGAATTATCTGAGAAAGAAAACGACATTAAGCACACTGCACCAGAAACATGCCTATGGATATTGTACAATTGTTTAAAATACTAGAAAACTGCTCTATAAAGTCTTGATATAAACCCAATATAAAATTTCTAGTCAATTTTTAAAAAGCAACTAAAATATTACGATATTCGCAACATTCACGACTTATAAAAGTCCTAAATTTAAAACTATAATAAAATTATTTATATCAATTTACTTAAAAAATATGAATATTTTACGCATACTTTTTGAAAACACACAAAATCGGCTAAACGATTTTCTTGAAATTTTTAAAGCACCATCTGTGAATCCCGAAATTTAAATACGATACTGTTATAGTGAAGCCACTAAAAATTTGTGAGGACAAGTCTCCTATTAAATTGCTTATTTGAGATAAATATATGGGGATAACGCTCCCCTGTCCCTACCCACATCGCATAAAAGCAAAGCATAGTCAAAACTTCATTATTACAAAATTCAATTATAACTGTAAACTCCACACAATTAATTAAAAAATGATGCTGCCGCAGAGTACGATTTGAATTTTGTCCGTCCGACCGGTCGGCTGGCTATCTGTCCATGTGAATAATTATTTTGGCACAAAAACAAAGCCTACTGAATTTGGTTATGATCGGTCCATTTCAAACGTCTTCCCGAAATAAAGGTTTAGCAACCATAGCATCCATGGCTTCCATATAAACCCCTCTTTCTAAAATAACTTTAACGTGGATAAATCCCATAAAAATGTTAGTATCAAGTTAATATTCGACACAAATAAGTATTATATAATTAAAAATCGCAGTACCAAATTTTATGGAGACCGGTCCATAATTTACCATAGCTCCCATATAAGACCCACTATCAGGAATCACCCTAAAGTTAGTATCAAAGTAATACTCTGTTTTGTACGTTTTATTTTAAACTTAATACAAATATCGGTCCAAAATTGGTCAAAAGTCTAACATAAGACCCCTCATGAATTTTGATGTACATAAAAAATGGTAAAAGGTATCATATGGTCGGTCTTACCGACCATATGCAACGCTACTATTTTCTGCTTACCTCCTAAATTTGCAAATATACAGTTAAAAACAAAGTTTTGATTAATTTATATTCAACACATTTTACGAAATATAAAATTTCTTCGAATAAGTAAACTGTCTCTGCACCGAGTTTTATTTTCATAGAATTGATAATTTGCGTGTAATAATGCCACAAATATATTCTAACAGTGCTGTGTAAAAGTAGGCGTGGTATGGTCGTGGGTAATAATAAGGATGAGTTTTTACATAGAGTCAATAAAGTTTTATATATATGGCAAATTTCATGTAAATCACTTCAGTAATAACGTAAAAATTAAGAAAATTTCTTCTTAAAAAAGTTGGCATACACTGTGGGTTCATATATTTCATTTCAGTTCATATCTTTTTTCTCTCTTCGTCTTAGCACAAAGTTTTGTTTTCATAGATTTGTTAATTTGAGTGTAATAATGTCACAATGATAATATGTTACAAATCAAACGAATCATATTTCGTTTAAATCCATGCCTAAATTTTGACTATTTTTTTATTATTATTATTTTTTTTTATTTTCTTTTATTTAAATTTTTTGAAACTCTCATTACATATGGAAAATATTAAAACAAAAATTTTAACAAACTCGATTTAGTTATTACAAAATTTTTCACTTAAAGTGCATATATATATATTGGGAATTCCTATATATAGGCACTGTGGTCAAATGTGGGCCAATTCCTATGAAATTTGGTAGAGTAATTTATGGTTACAAAAATGTAGTAATAATGCCACAAATATATTCTAACAGTGCTGTGTAAAAGTAGGCGTGGTATGGTCGTGGGTAATAATAAGGATGAGTTTTTACATAGAGTCAATAAAGTTTTATATATATGGCAAATTTCATGTAAATCACTTCAGTAATAACGTAAAAATTAAGAAAATTTCTTCTTAAAAAAGTTGGCATACACTGTGGGTTCATATATTTCATTTCAGTTCATATCTTTTTTCTCTCTTCGTCTTAGCACAAAGTTTTGTTTTCATAGATTTGTTAATTTGAGTGTAATAATGTCACAATGATAATATGTTACAAATCAAACGAATCATATTTCGTTTAAATCCATGCCTAAATTTTGACTATTTTTTTATTATTATTATTTTTTTTTTATTTTCTTTTATTTAAATTTTTTGAAACTCTCATTACATATGGAAAATATTAAAACAAAAATTTTAACAAACGCGATTTAGTTATTACAAAATTTTTCACTTAAAGTGCATATATATATATTGGGAATTCCTATATATAGGCACTGTGGTCAAATGTGGGCCAATTCCTATGAAATTTGGTAGAGTAATTTATGGTTACAAAAATGTAGTATTGTTGAATTTTATCAAAATCTGACTATAGATGTGTCTTTTATATCCGTGAAAATTATTTTCTGTAAAATCTTTGTATGGGTGTTAGGTGAAATAATGGACCGATAATAACTAATTTCAGTAGTCATTTGTCTTGTTTCAAAAATACTTTGTATACTAAATTTCATTCAATTATTTGCAAAATTGTAAGCTGCATATCTAAAAAATTAAAATAGAATATATAATTGGACATTCCGATATTTAAGGTGTATGTAAAAGTTAAGAATAATTTACGATATTTATCTTAATTTTTTGCCCTTAAAATTTTTAAAACTTAAAAAAAAATAGTAGCATTTATACCATATTGAAAACTTTTCAGTTTAACCATGCGTCGACTGCATTTTTGTAAACAAAAAATTACTTTAGTTCGTAACAAAATTTGCGAACATAAATAATTAAAACTTGTTATTATAATGTCAGATGATATTTTCTGACTAATGTATGCCATAAAAAAACAAAAATTTTATATAAGAATTGTATCATAAAATGCATTTTTGATTTATTGCCAAAGGTCTCCATATGTTGTCCTTGTGTGCATCATTTCAAAAATGTCCGAATTTAAATAAAAACGGAAGAGCTCTATCTTCTATTTACCTTCTTAAGAAAATATAGAGATATGTTTTTATTTTATCATATCTTATTGGGCTTTTTGGAATTATTTAAGAGAAAATTTTTCTTTTCACTCTACTCATAAATTTTTTATTGGGTGAACTATTAGAAATGTTGTGCCTTTTTTTGATGAACTAAACGAAATAATATTAAAATAATATAAAATAGTTGGAACAAAAAGTCGACTTTCTCCAATATACTATTATTGAAACATTTCGATTATATACGAAATGGGCTTGTATTATTTTTTATCTTATAAAAATTAAAAAATATAAAATATATACAACGCAGTCAAATATATCGATAAATTAACAAAATAAGGCAATGAAAGTGCTGGTTACTCACAAAAATATGTTTTTACTATACTATTTCCAACACTGATGATTTTGTTGAAATACAAATTTCGACTTTTCCCAACTTTTCGACTATTCGGCAACAAGAAAGTCGATTTCTCCACAATTTTCAAACCAAAAAGTAGATTTTTAGATTTTGTTTGATTATTTGAAAGTCGATTTAAAGAACTATAATTAAAATAAAGTTTCAAATTTAATTCATATAAATTATTGCAAGAACTTTTGCGCAAAATAGTAGATTTTTTGATATTTTTAGGAGATTCTAAGATATTTTAAATTAATTATCTTGAATCTGATCCAACATTATCTATCAGAACGTTGTTTCAGTTTCGAAATTGTTTAAATATAAAAGTGTTAGAAAAATTCTCGTAGAAACTCAATTGCATTTTAGAAAGTTCCGGCAATATGAAAAATTAATGACTATTTTGAAAATAAATTTAACGATGTTTTAAATCTTCAATCTATATTAGATAGTACCGTTGAAAACAAGTGCAGGAAGACTATGCGTTTTGAAAAGTCTTCAGTTCCACGACAGCGATTAAAATCACGGATGTAGTACATTTAGCAAAAAAAAAAAAAAAAAGAGTTTCGAGTTTTCTCTGCAAATAGCACTCAAAATATTCATAGCACATTATAAAAAAAGGATTGATTTATTAATTTAAATTTTAATTAATTATGAATTGAATTTTAATTAATAAAATTGTTTTGCAGTAATTTTATTCTGTTCTTAGTATTTATTATTACGTTTGTACGCACGATAACTTGCAAATAATTAACTCACAGTTTATAAGAAAATTGCATAAAGAAATATATTTTCATTTTTGTTATGCCAGATGGGAAAAATAAAACTATTGCCATAGAAAATTATTTTTCTTATTGACGTTATCCATATGTATACACATTTTTTGTATCCGTTAATTTAAAATTTGTTGTGAAAGTGGTAACAAGTGTATACGTTGAATCAAATTGAATTAATATAAATAGAAAATAAATTCATTAATTATTTCATTTATAAGGCTTGAATTTCGTTGATTTCAAGAATTTTATTATTATTGTAAACAATAACCTGAAGTCTCAAAACATACTTTCACAGTTCAGAGGGTATTTTTTCAAAATACATTGTATTTTCTTATTTCAGAACTGCTGCCACCTATTTTAATTCGCCTTAAACTCAGCCGAGTTGATCTTTTGGACAATTAATAATAAATTTTTTATTTTTTGTTACTTATTGCCTAATCGTGTTACAAACAAATGTTCGAAAGACAATTCTTTAATTCACTTTTCAAAATCGAATTAAATCTTATATTCTTTTTATTCCTTTAAAGCATTCATAACAATTTAACTTAAATTCTTGTATATTTTACATGTATTGTATTAATTCTATAGATAATTTATTCCTTAAAAAATTAACAGTCAATTGAATAATTGAAATTTAAAAAATTATTCTGAATCATTCAAATTTTCATTAATTCATACCTATTACAGATTAGCTTCAGAAAATATTTCTTAATTTATTTTGTAAGAGATTAAAAAACAAAATATAAAAATTTGACTGAATGGAAAATACGTTCAAACTATTGGATTTTTTTAATTTAATGTGAAGTATGCTTAGTATGAAAAAAAAAAAACAAATTTGAGATAGCATATTCAATGAAAAATCCACTTTAAAAATGCAATTGCAATAAATTTGCGTTTTTCAAAAATCTTTTTAATTTTTGATCCTGACTCGTTATATCTGAACCGATTTCAAAGACTTTTATACGAGAGGATTCTGCCAGTCGAAATCTACAAACTCTTTTCTCTTTTAGTTTGCGAGATATTCTGCTTTAAAGATTAAAATTTTTAATATATATCTGAAGTATCTGAAGTTTTTACAATATAGCGGGTCCAAATTTCACCCGATTTATGAAATTTTGCATTCTTTTCAAATATATGAAATAAATTTTAATACAAATTTTTTTTTTCAAAAAGATACCGCTAAAGGATTGATTTGAGATTTTGTGCCTTTTATTCATTTTTAATTATGCCATAAAATATTTTTCAGTGAAATTTTACACCTGAGTAGATTTTTTATGCGTAATTTCACTTTTTCAGATATGTCAACAGAAATCTCACAATTCCCAAAAAACTTTTAAAAATTTCCAAAAATGTGATTTTTTACTTTTTGATATATTTTCCCAACCAATATCGGGAAGCAAAATTTAAAAGCATAATAGATGAAAAAAAAACTGATTTCAGCTTTGCAATTTGAGAAATTAAAGCGAAAATTCACATAGTGTGGAATTTGTTTAAAAAAAGGTCAAATTTGAGAAATCCTGGTTCTCTCATTAATAATTTTTTTCCTCTAGAATATTTGGGATTTAGTAATCTCTCAGAAAAATATATATGTTACTTCAGAAAATTGATATATAACAGAAAAAGAATGCGACAAAAGTTGACAAGGGTGGAAAAATGAAAGTTTTCCAAATGACTCAAATTTTTAATATGTATTAGAAAACACTTCAATTAAATAAGAAGAACCCAATATAATAAGAATTTACATTAACTTTTGGATACAGCATACGAAAGTTAGACATCTGCTGCTTATAGTTCAAAATAACATGACTTTTTTATTTTTAAGCACATTGCAAACCTTTTTAAAGGCAATTTCTGGAAATTTTTTAACAATCAATAACATTAAGTTCCGCAAAAAAACCGCAAAAAGCCCTTTATTAAATAAAGAAATATTTGCCTCGAAGTACTGTTAAAGTCATATCTGTACAGTGTATAATAAGAAGCTTTTTGCTCTTTGTGTAATTGCATTGCATTTAGGAATGGATTTTGCTTTTCAATTTTATAATATATATATGATTTAAATATCTTTATTTGTCGGTATTTAAATATTCGAAAATATATATAAAACTTTTTGGTCTCAAATATCATCTTAATAGTGTTACATTTATGTAGAATGTGTGCATTTTAAGGAGATTTTCGGAGAATCAATGATCAATATACATCGATCTTCATAAAATTTAATACTACGTGTGATAAACGTTACATTATTTGTGTTGCATTTTATTAAAATATTGAAATATTTAACAAATATATGGGGGTTAAACTATATTCCGAAATGGTATTTGTATTTCAACAGATTTTCTAAATGAGGCAAAATAAATATTCATGCGTAATTTCATAGATATTTTCAAAACTGCAACCTGCAGTTTGTTCCAAGTTTCACATGTACTTATAGCCAGCCATACGGATGGACAGACAAGTCGACTTAGAAAATAATTCTGGGTGTAAGATTAATTTATTTGTACTTTATAAGCATCGGCAGAAGTGGTGTAGAGTATAAAACAAGTGTAAATTGGTTCCAATTTAAATTAAAAAATAAATATTTATGAAATGTAATTTTTACAATAAAAGTGGGCATGGCAGGTACTATTCACACCTAATTTTCTTAAAAATGTTAAAAAGGTTATGTGCTTGCTGTATGTAAAATTTGTGCTTTTTTTCATGGATCTTTGACTTTTGTCAATCTTGATTAGCCAAATGCCACAGCGTGCACTTATTTGACAAAAAATAAAAAAAAAAAGGGAAAGGAACCCTACTTTTTTCAAAGTTAAAGTTTAAATAACTATAATTTTTGACTCAGTAAATATTATTTAAATGGGAATCGGGAATGAACCTATATTATAATAAATATTAATGACTTTTTATTTATAAGATCACTTAGGGCTATCTTACCGATTTACTTTACTGCTAGAATCTGTATTTTATCTTTTCCACCTTGAAATGAGTATATTTAGCTTTACGATTCCATGATCTACCCACCACAGAATTGATGCGTGTTAGGTATGTAGTTTTGGGAAAACTACATACCTAACACACATCTCTAATTTAAAATGAATACATTTATATGTATTAAAGAGATAAAAAATTGTTGTATTTGGATATGATGAAAGTTTATTTATCCAATCTTAAATATCCAAAGAATGTGGAAGAGCACTTGTGTTAAGAAAAGTTGATGTTGTAAAGCTTCATCAATGTTTTATTCCTCAGTGAAAATCCAAGGACAAAATTCTTAATATTTTCAAGTTTTCTGGTTAAATGGGCAAAATAATCGCCTTAACTCCAAATTTGGGGTGATTAACTCATGACTTCAAATGAGAAATACAAGTGTTTCCGATTGGTAGATATAAAATACCGATTCTCATTGCAAAATATATATCTGAAGTATCCTTTATATGGCGTTGATAATAATAAAAATCATTATTATTTAAGTTTTTATGTAAAATTATTCAAGAGTAGTACAATAAATCTATTCATCATATCTGCACAGCTCTGGTTATTGTAATATTAAAGAAGAATAAAAAAATTGTTAAAACCGACTTTTATTAAAGTGTTAATGATACAAAATGCATTGACCTAAAAATATTAAAGTTTAAATAAAATTTTCCCAAGTGACTTAATTATTTGTCCAGTAAATAAATAAGAATAATACGTCACGTTACTTTTTTACCTTTTAAAAAACTTTGGTTTATTTTCTTTTAAATAAACCGGATACTTTGATTGCAAATAAAAGCATTTTAGTAGTTTAAAAATTTACTCTTCATTTTATTTAAAATGTACAAAAACAGCAGTTTAAATAGTCACTGTGTTCTAATATACACACATATTCTTTATACAGCACACTTTAATAATGTACAAGAATGTGACTGGTGTTATTACGGCCAATTTATATACACTGCATTACCTTCTAGATGCTTCTCGAAAGCTCTATTTCTACAATGATCTTAACGGACAAATTAGTATATTCTAGAGCTTTCGACGTTAATGTTAGCAGCTTAAACATTTAGTGCTTCCATACATACAAATAGTGGTGAAAGCTTTTCATTCAATGTTGTATATTTACAGTTATGTTAAGTTGAGAAGCATTTTTTAACTTTAGACCAGCCATTAATACCGTTATATTCGAATTCAAGTACAATTTCGTAACACTGCCCTCCGCTTAAGCCTGTTAGTCCCACACAGATTCACTTCGCTCATAGGCAGCTAGTCGCTCGAAATTTACGACTTTCATTTTAGATATCTGGCTCTTTTCTTTCTGTATTCTGTACACCACGTCGTTTAATTTCTTAATCACCTTGTATAGTATATCCCAATGGGTTTGCAGTTTGGGAGAAAGTCCTTTCTTACGTTGTGGGTTATACAGCAGTACAAGCTGGTCTTCGTTAAATCCTTCAGAATTCGCTGGTCGATCGTATCTGGCTTTCATTTTGTCGTCATTTTTATTCGTCTGAGTACGAATTCATGAAGTTCGTTTAGTTCATCTTGCTCTTGGGAATTGTTCTCATTATTTGTTGATGAGGGCTTAATACCGAATTCTAAATCACCAGGCAACTTGAGTTCTGTCCCGAAGAAAATTTTTGCAGGTGTTCGAGAGGTTGAGTAATAAACAGCTGATCAGTATGCCAATAGAAATTTTGGTGTGCACTGACCACTTTTCTTAAATATTCCACTAGAGTGCGATTGAATCTTTCGACCATGCCATTAGATTGAGGATGCAGTGGCGTTGTTCTGGTTTTTCTTATTCCGTATACATCGCACATTTCCTTGAATACGGCAGATTCAAAATTTCTACAATGATCAAAATGCAACTCCAGTGCAACACCTTAGCGGTCCAACCAGTTGTTCACAAATACGCTTATAACCGTTTTAGCTCCCTGATCGGTTATAGCATACATATCTGGCCATTTACTGAAATAATCCATAACCGCTAGAACGTAACGGTTTCCGGCATCACTGATTGCAATCCGCTCGAATAGCGCGCCTTAGTTATACTGCTGAAGTTGTCCACGACTTCTTCTTACTGGACCCTTCGCTGCTATGCATTGTGGACAATTGGCTACCCAATCAGCTACTGCTTGCTGATAACCCACCCAAGTCACACCAAGATGACCACCACTGGGACCGTCATGGAACTCTTTTATTACTTTGTTTATTTTAGAAGACGGTACTACAATTAGATTTGTCACTGTTTTACCGTCAGCACTTTCCCGTATGCGGTATAAACAGCCATTTAACAACTGTAGACTATTCCATAGGGCCCAATATAATTTCATCAGTGGACTTTCGGCGGATATTTCATTGCGGGCTGGCCTTCTACATTCTTCTTTTCCGATATTATTTTCGCCAGTATGGGGTCATTTCTTTACGCTACAGACCAATCTTCACTGGACTCTATATGCATTAGTCGAACATCGATTACACATTCCTTTTCCTCGGATTTTGTACAATTCTTACATTTCACGTTGCAGCGTCATCTTGACAGCGCATCCGCATTGCCGTGTTTCAAGCCCTTCCGGTGCTCAATGCTAAAGTAATAGCACTGAAGCCGCTCTATTTAACGAGCCAGTCGTCCTTCAGGTTGTTTAAATTGCAGCAACCACCTGAGAGCAGAATGAGTGGTTCTCAATTGGAAGTGTTGACCATACATATACTTGTAGTAATGCTTTACACACTCTAATACCTCCAAAAGTTCGCGTCGCGTTACGCAATAGTTTCTTTCAGTCTTCGAAAACGTTCGACTGTGGTATCCAATGACTCTTTCAGTGCCATCGACCACTTGTGAAAGTACACCGCCTATTCCGCTCGCATCGCTATCTACCACAAACGTTTCTCCAGGTATAGGGTATAACAAAATTGGTGCCGTACATAATAGATCTTTGAGCTTATGGAATGCTAGTTCTTATGCTTCACTCCATTGAAATGATTGTGATTTCTTGGTCAGCTCATGTAAGCTTACGGCTACATTGGCGAAATTCGGAACAAATCATCTGTAGTATGTACAAAGGCCAAGAAAACTACGCAATTCGTGGAGATTTATCGGAAGTGACCAGTCCTTTACAGTACTTTTCTTCATCTGTTGATATTTCTTCTGCTGTTACGCGACGTCCCAAATATTTGACTCCTTTCTGGAACAATGCACACTTTTTTACATTGAGTTTGAGTCCGGCCGCTGATATTCGTTCAAGGACTTCTTCAAGATTTTCTATAGTCGACGCAAAATCTAGTGCTGCCGTCTTTCTTCTTAACTAAAACAACAGGCGAGCTACAAGAACTTTAAGATGGTTCGATTACACCGTTCCGCTCCATTTCTTTGACCAACTTCACTTCATATTTATTTAATGCTTTACAATTGCCGTTCTACCATGGCTTTGACTTTTTAAGGCGAAAACAGAGGATTTATTGACAGGTTCTGGGGTTTTCTCGGAATGGTTTACTGCCTCTGCAGAAGTGCATTGACCTATTTCGAAATTTGGCCTAACGACTTTTTCATAGCTGGACAGGTTAAGCTCTCTTACAGGAACTAATTTGCTGTTACAGGGTGTAACGAGGGCTTTGCTGTTACAATATCAATTATTATTTCTGCTGGTTCTATCACCCACAAACTTTTGTCCTCACAATCTCCCTCCAAACGAGCCCATACTAAGGTTTCTGACTGTGCTTCTGATGCTCGACAGTAACTAGCTTTCTAACTTGAGTCCTATTTTCATATCGGACGTCAAGGCGTATCTCCATGTTTCGCCAAATCATAACTTTTTGTCCCATATCCAAAGTAATGCCGTGACTAATCATGAAATCAGCACCAATGATAACTTCGCCCACAATGTCGGCAATAATAAATACATGATTGACGTTAACGTTGGCAATGGTTAATTTCACATTTACTTTACCATAGACAGTGGCCGAATCCCCAGTAGCTGTGCGCGGACTTACCCCACGTAATGGTTCAATTGTTTTCTTGACTAAATCGGGTCTGGCGATAGTAAAAACGTGCCTCTATAGTAAAAACGTGCCTCTGACCGTTGATGTATCCAGAAGCAGTAAGATTGCTATTTTTCTGCTGCGTTACGGATATGAAGATTGTGGTGCTCTCAGATGTGGCAGCTAGCTCTTGCCCCATAATGCTAGCTAGTTTTAGTTTAAAGGTGATTCTTGAGATGATTGATGATTTGACTGCTGGTTGATTCTTTTAGGCGTGGCAGATCTGGTTCGTTTTCTTGGTGCTTTGCAGTTTCGCTGAATATGACCAGATTTACCGAAGTTATAACTTTTTACTCTAACTTTACTTTGTTTCTCATTAAACGCTTCCAAAACCTTTTTTAATTCGTCGACTATATTTCTCTCATTATCAGCAATAACTTCGACATTTCGCACCTTACATATTTGCGTCTTTGAAATTATTTTCGCAGTTTCTTGCGGCAGTGCGAATGAGATGGTTTCAGCAAATGATGGTTTAGGTATGGCACAAACCGCGTGTTTTATTTTAGGATCGCGAATGCCATTAACAAATGCCTCTATATTGATATGGTCCAAAAACGGGTTATTTTCCCCTGGATAAGTAAGCTGCAACAAACGCTCGATTTCCAACGCAAAATCTTGTGGTGTCTCATTTTGCTTCTGCACTCTACCACGCAATTCCATTCGGTATAATTCCTTTTTATGTTCACCATCGTATTTACTTTGTAGCGCCTCCATTATGTCATCATAACTATTTCTGTTACACGCTGGCACGCTTTCAAGAACTACTGCTGCATTTCCTTTATGGCCAATATCAACTCTATAGCTTTTTCTTCGTCGTTCCACATGTTTCTAATGGCGACTGTATAAAAATCGGACTTGAACACATTAAATGGTGTGGAGCCATCCAAACTAGGAGCCTTTGTTCTACTAGAGGACTGTGGGATAATTTCTAGATCATGTAGTTTTTTTTATCAACTTTATCAACGACTTTGGCTTGTATATCTAGGCAGCTCCCTAAGTCGGACACCTTTGTCTCAATGCCATCCACTCTGTTGTTTAGAACTTCCGACATTTGCTGAATTTCCTCGTTTGTCGCTCTGGAAGTTTCTTTAAATTCAGCAAGAAGTTTCTCGTTATTTATTTAAGAAGTTTCTTGAAATTTCATTTCCATTATTTTATTTTCTTCTTTAACTTCAGCAAGAAGTTTCTCGTTATTTACTTTAGAAGTTTCGCTGGTTTCTTTAAATTGCTTTTAGCTCTTGAAACTTCATGACTGCTTATTATTTTGCAATCAAACTTCTGACACCAATTGCTATGTTTTAACCTTTTAAAAAACTGTGGTTTATTTCCTTTAAATAAACCGGATACTTTGATTGCAAATAAAAGCAGTTTAGTAGCATAAAAGTTGTAATGTCTCTTTATTTTATTTAAAGTATACAAAAACAACTGTTTAAGTAGTCTTTATGTGTTCTAATATATACACACAATTAAATTACACTCTTTATACAGCACACTTTAATAATGAACAAGAATGTACAGCCAACTTCTTTACTTAACGATGCTTCAAATTAGACTGACTGACTGGTGTCCTCACGGCCAATTTATATACACTGCTAGATGCTTCTCGAAACCTCTATTTCTACAATGATCTTAACGGGCAAACTAGTATATTTTAATTCTAGAGCTTTCGAAGTTAATGTTAGCAGCTTAAACATTTAGTGTTTCCATACCTACAAATAGTGGCGAAAGCTTTCCATTTAACGTTGTATGTTTACAGCTATGTTAGTAATTTCTACAGATATGTTAACTGCTGTTAACATAAGTAGAAAGGTTGAGAAGCATTATTTAACTTTAAACCAGCTGTTAAAAACGTTATATTTGAATTCAAGTAAAATTTCGTAACAATATTGAAACTTGATATATGAGCAATCAATATTTAATAGATCTTTTGGTCTAAATTAATAAAGAAGGTGATAAATAGAAAGTTTTTCTAATAACTTTCTTCGAAATTATTATTAATTTTTAACTTGGAGTAAAAAATGCATAAATGGTGTAATTGTATGACCACCGGAAATAAATCTGTAACTTCTGATCGTCTGGTTGCATTTTCATGAAATTTTGTATACGCGTAGCAGAGGAGTGTACAATGTTAAGTTTGGAAGGGGGCACAACAAACCCCTCAGGGGCGGAGCTAAGAGGGCTCAAAATTAGGTACCTCTCACATAAAAAATTTTTAATCACTTGCCAAGTTGTTGTTTCTCGTCCGATTTCAAATATTTTTATATATATTGTTGTACGCCCTGATAAGACATATAAAAGACATGCTTACATGTCCTATTTATCTCCTATAGTTTTCGAGTTATTTGCGTTTGAATTTTATTTTTTTTTCTAACAAGTTACAGAACAAAATTATCTATTGAACAAAAAAAATTTGAAGTCGATATCTTTACCGAGCTCAAAAATAAACGATTTTGAATTTGAAAATTGCAAAAAGACGACTTTTTGTGTTTTTTTAGCCGAAAAGTATCTACACTCTTTTTTATCTAAAGTAAAATTTTCTTTAGCAATATATAATAATTTTGCACTTTTTTGAAAGGCAACTTTACAGAGATGACTTTATGATAAAAAACAAGCCCAATAACTCAATTGGTTATGGTACACACCCTCCCGAATTCGACCTATTTCATATGTAACTTTTGATTTAAGACCATATTTTCTCAAATCCCAAAGCACGACAAAGGGAATATATTTTAAGAATCTTACAATTCAAAAATTTGTATTTTCTCTAAAAACCCCAAATTGGGCCTTTTGTTTGGTTTATTTCTAAATAGCGAAAGAAATTTTAAATTTTAGCAAATTGTAATAACATATTTGTTTATAAAGATATCTTAATGAAATTTGCAGGAAATGTGGATCTTATTAATATAAATAAAAGTGCGCTAACCAAATTTCAATCAGTAGGGTTTTCCTGAATTCCCAAAAAACTAATGAAGATTCCCAAAAATGGGATTTTTTACATTTTTGGCTATAGAATCCACATTTTTCCGAAGTCCCGTAGATTTTGATTTAAAACTTTTAACAACATATTGAAGATTCTTAAAATATGTTCCCTTTGTCGATTCGTGCTTTGGGATTTGAGAAAATATGGTCTAAAATCAAAACTTACATATAAAATGGGTTGAATTCGGGATGGTGTGTACCATGACCCATGAGTTGTTGGGCTTGTTTTTTATCTTACGGTCATCTCTGTGAAGTTGCCTTTCAGAAAAGTGCAAAATTTTTATATGTTTCTAAAGAAAATTTTATTTTAGACAAAAAAGAGTGAAGATACTTTTTCGTTTATTTTTGGACTCGGTAAAGATATCCACTTCAAATTTTTTTATTCAACAGATAATTTTGTTCTTTAGCTATTTAAGAAAAAACTAATAAAACCGGTTGGAAATACTAGGATATATATGATATACATGGACCAAGAACATGCAAAATTATGGTGCTTAAAAATTCAAACGCAAATAACTCAAAACCTATAGGAGATAAATAGGACAAGTAAGCATGTTTTTTATATGTCTTATCAGGGCCTACAACAATATATATAAAAATATTTGAAATCGGACGAGAAACAATAACCCCTGAGGGGTTTGTTGTGCCCCCTTCCAAACTTAACATTGTACACTCCTTTGCTAGACCTATACCAAATTTTATGAAAATCCAACCAGCCGATCAGAAATTACAGATTTATTTCAAAAAAATTACGATTCTGCCCCACTGTGCGCTGTATATATATATATATATTACTTTATTAAGTAATTTTGTAAGGTAGGGTGGTGCATGTAGAATAAAATTAATGAAATTTTGGCACCATCAGAAAATCTCTCAGACGTGAGTAAACATTATGAAATTGTTATTATCAATTATGTGACAAATTTTCAATATTTTCAATATTTTTATTTTATTTTTTTTTATTTTATTATTATTATTTTATGTAATGAAAAGCTTCTCGTAATCTTTATGCCCACTTTTTATAGTAAGATTCTTTGCAATATATGAGTAGCCATGTTATTCAACCGCTTTAAGTAATATTTAGCACATATATACATATATATCATGCATAGTCCGAAAAAAATTTAAGATATATATAATATTAATAAAAATGGCACTATCACTTTTTATAAACGATTCTTTTTTAATTTAAATGAAATTTAGTACACATATCAATTATATTCTAGAGAAAATTATGAATTAAAGATTTTAATGAATTTTGAAATTTGTTTGCTAAGATTAAGTTGATTAGTTTAGATATAAGTTCAAGTCAATTAAAATGAACAATATTACGGCAAAAATGGGCGTAAAAAAGGGTGTGGCATCATGACAAAATCCGCTGGTGATAATGGTGATACTCTATAAAACAACAACAATACCTAACTTTATGTGGTTTAAATAATTTTAAATTTTTTTGTATTTCCAATCATACCGAAAATAGGGCTCCAAAATATTCGAGCTTCGAGAGACTGAAAATTGGACTAACTTTGAAAACCCCTTTCGGGGGTTTTGTTGGACTACTGGTATGTTTACATCTTTTGTTTGAATTATTGAGGAAAATTTTTCTTGTTACACTGTGTTATTTATGCAAATAAGGTGTACATAAATATAAATGAGGATCGGTCCATAATAAAGCAAAATACGGGTTTTCATTATGTTTTTGCAGCATAGGTTAAGTTATTAGGGCAGCTGTCCAGAGGCAGCACTCTTGGGTCCAGTTTGGTCCCGTTGTGAAACCCTAACGGATCATGTATTTCTACCTCACATGTCCATTCCAACGTTCGAAGCGAACCAACCCGACGCATGTATGTAAGAGCTGATTCATTTGACATCGATATCAGATAGATCTGACAACACATGCATAAACGGACTACCAAAATTGGAAGTCCTAATCCCGGTAAGAGTGGGACAGTGACATCATCCTTACAACTTCTGCAAAAGTCGTTAAAATGGAGCCATAGTCTGCTAGCCTGCGCACCAGCAATCCAGTGCCCTGTAACCACGGCTACCAGAGTTTTCACCCGATGTCTCGATAGTCCCATCATGAAATTAGATCGACATTCATCATAATGGGGCCATAATTGCCACGAGGTTGAACATGTGGATTTATTTGTCCACCTATCCTGTGTGTGATCTGCAGGCCGAAAGCGGTACTCCAACCAGTTGGTCCGTATCTTCACCTCGAAGAAGAGATCCATCTTTGACTAGTGTATCTGCAATAAAATTGCCCGGCGTTCTTGAATAACCCCTAATCCAGACCAACTCCAGGTTAGAATGTCTCGCCATCTTGTTCAGAGATGTCCGGCATTCATTTACCAATCTAGATGTCGAAAAGACACCCGAGAGCATTTTGATCGCGGCCTGACTGTCTGTACAGATTTGGATATCCGCTCCGAATACCGTATAGTACATTAACCACTTCACCGCCCTCATTATGGCCGAGATCTCTAATTGAAGAATGTTGCAGTGATCTGACAATTTCAAGGAAATATTTTTCCTATAAGCGGGAATATAGACACCCCTCTCCCCCAACCCCATCAGTATAAACCTCGACTGAACCTGCCCTCAATTCTGGGGTAGTTGATATTGATACTGAGAAGTCTCTGCCAAGGAAGATGTGGGGATACAATAATCGATATTGCTAGGAATGCTATTAGGGAATCACAGAATGGTCGCATGGCCGAAGCTGCTATCGCTCCATGCACCTATAGTCTCGAGCCTTGTCGCCTTCATAATGGCGATCTGTTTGGCCATAAGATCCACCGATAGCCAGTTCATTAGAACAAATAAGGCTTTCGATGGAGTTGTACGAAGCGCTCCCGTTATCAGTAGCGCTGAACTACGTAGAATCCTATCAAAGATTCCGATGTGAGTAGATTTCTCCATAGCCCTCCACCATACTATCACTCCATAGATCAGTATGGGCTTAATCACCGTGTCGAAGAACCATTTCGTATTCCTGGGATTTATTCCCCAGGATTTACCGATGGCATTCCTACACATATAAAGGGCAATACCGGCCTTTGAGGCTCTTGCCCGTGTATTTTGGAGCCAGGATAGTTTGGAGTCCAGTATAATCCCTAGGTACTTCGCACTATCCGACACCTTTAATTCAACACCGTTTAGGCGTGGTAATGGGAAAGATGGAATTTTGTATCTTCTAGAAAAGAGGACAAGTTCCGATTTTCCTGGATTCACGCTAAGGCCACTGACTGTACTCCATGTAGTAATTAGACCCATAGCAGTTTGCAGGCGGTGAGACATAGTATCCAGATATTTCCAGGATACAGCCACCTCAACACCGTCCGCATAAACAACAGTTTCAAACTTCATTGAATCAAGTTCCCTGAGCAATGAATTAACGGTGATATTCCAGATGAGTAGGGATAAAACTCCTCCTTGCTAATGATCGACTGATGAATGTTCAATCTTTCCAGGGACAATTTGATTGCCACCGGAGTCACATTATTAAAGGCCCCTTTTATATCAAAGAAGGAAACTAATACATACTCCTTATACTCGAGAACTTTTTCAATATACCCTACGAGAGATTTGCCCTTCATATAGACATGTTGAAATGCAGATAATAGGCAAGGGTTGATCGTTCTACGTAGGTGTAGGTCGATTAACCTTTCCAGCGACTTCAAGAGGAAGGACGACACACTGATAGGTCTGAAGTCCTTCGGTCTTGTGTGTGAGCTTTTACCCTCTTTAGGGATAAAGACCACTGTATATCTAGTCCATGACTCAGAGATATACGCACATGACAAGCATGCTGAGTAAATCCGAGTTAGCCAGGCTACTATTAAAACCGCATTATACTGCAGGTAAGCAGGTATAATGCCATCAGGGCCCCGAGATTTAAAAGGGGCGAAGCTCTTCAGAGCCCATCTCAATTCATTATCCCTTATGGGAATAGGAATATCATTGCTGACCTCTAAAGATATTGCAGAGTGTCCCGTTATAGGGAGACTGCCAGGAAAGTGCGCGTCCATTAAGACATCCAAGGTCTCTTAACCACTCGTTGTCCAACTGCCACATGGTTTCTGGATGAAACTTGGAACAGTAGGTGATGAAGCCAGAATCTTGAGAAATCGACTGGTCTCAGAGTGGCTTTCTATGCCGCTACAGAAAGCCCTCCAGGATCTACGTTTCGCATTTCTTATCTGATTTTTGAGCTTGTTAACTGAGGACTTGTAAATAGACCAGTTTCCTAGTCTCTTGGCCTCATTAAATAGACGGCGACATTCTTTACGGGTCTCGCCTATCTCAGCGTTGCACCAATGTGGTTTACTCCTATCCCGCAGATTGTGGGTCTGCATGCAACACAAGTCGCAGTACCAAAAGCGTCCATTAGCGTCCTTACACAGGACTCAATATCATCGCAACCGTTGATGGTCGGAGGATATGGGAGGAGTTGGGACAGGATTTCCTGTTGTACTGTCCAGTTCATATTCCCCCTGTTTCGAAAGGGCTTAACCCCAGGTAAACAGACTTCCAAATTGAAGTCAATGTACAAGTGATCGGAGAATGAACAGTCATTGGAAACCCTCCAATCCCTAATCACATTAGAGTGCCTAGTACTGACTAGTGTAATATTGAGAACCTCACTACAAAGGTCGGTTCCTTACCAGCGTTTAGAATATCTAAACTACTACAAAGAATAAAATCATATAAACACTCACCCCTTGTATTTGTATCGGAGCTTCCCCAAACGGCATGAAGGGCATTGATGTCAGCTCCAATCAATTTCTTTCTCTAGCCGCTTTGTCACCTCGCGAACCTTAGTTGGTGGTGGTTCGCATTGCTCATTGGCCATATAGCTGGAGACAATGTAGATAGTTTCAGAGGTTGTCTCCCAGGCCGCTGCTACATTGTCCTCATCACTGAAATCAAAAAGAATTAAGATACTGAGTTTCTTGCTTGCTACTAAAAAAGATCGTATTTTAAATTTGTCCGCACGTAGTCTACAAACCTTATCGCTAGCACTAATTAATTAGTGCTAGCTCCTCTCCTCTTTCTACCAGAGTCTGCTTTACAATGGTGAAGATTGACTTGGTCGGAGTCCAAAGGGAGTCCTCGTCAACTACTTCGTCCACCCGCTCAAAAAAATCATCCACAAACTCAGAGTTTGAGTGAGTGTCCTCTTAAGCAAGAGAACTAGTAGTCTCCTCACAAGACATTACTTCCAGAGTTTGATCGTCATCAAACTCAAAACCATAGTAGATCTTCCCACTTTTCTCACGAAGGGATGGCAGTGACTCCTTGTTCAAAACGATCACAACCTTCCTGTATGTTCCGTCGGATTCGGAAATTCTGCTCACCTTCCAGTCGCCTGCAGGGATCTCAGGGTTTCCGACCCGAATGAGTTCCAATATCTCCTCCTTTTTGGATGGTACGTCCGGTACTCGAGTCATGGCCCTAGGCCGACGTGGGATCTCTTCAGTGAAAACCACGTCCAGTCTAGCACCTTCCCATAGGCCATCGAAAAGAGCTATCGCCTGCTTCAGGAGCAGTGCCGATCGTTCGTTTGAGCAGGACATTAACTTTACACGGTTGCGGTACCATCCCGCATCATCACACTGGGGGGAGGGTCCGTGGTTATCTTTCAGAACCTGCCAGAAGACTCCCATCAGCTTCTTACGCACTACATCCCAGTTTGTGTGGGATATAACGCAATTTGGATCGCTCCTATCGATGACAGCTCGTATGAGATGGCCTTTGGCAACTTCACTGTACGATCTGTTCATCGGATTGTAGGGCTATGGACGCTTGGTTCCAGGCTGTTGGTTTTGCTGCTGAGCCTCCTCCTCCGAACGTTGCCGTTTAGACCCGTCTTTCGACGTGGGGGGGAGGGTTACGCTGCAATTCGGCCAACAGTGATTTGGCCGATAGCGCATATACTCCCGAGGAGTAAGGAACTCGGCAGGCCTTTTATCGGTTCATGAATCTTTCGGCGGCGCGCTGTCTTAAAAAGGCCCTTCTGGCGGAAGTAATGTGCCCCTGGGACGAATTATTGCCCTTTCGGGCCGGAGGCTCAGTTCCAGAAACCGAAAACAGGTTCGCATTTCTTTCTCTGGCGGGGAGAGGTAACGCTTGGGAGCCCGAAAACTTGTTTGTAGCTCCCTTCGTTACAGTAGGCACTGGGGTTGCTGCCGCCCAAGTTGGTTTCGTGCATGCAGTTCCCGAAGCAGGGGTTTCGCAGGTATTATGCCAGAGCAGCTTTTGAGGTGCTTGGTACGAAATTCAGAGGCACCTCGCTGCTTCTGCTCAGAATCGGAAGCCGGTTTTCCGCATTTGGTGGACTTGCCACCTCCCGCTGTTTTCCTTCCGTCTTCCTTCTTCTCATTCATATTCTCATTCTTCACGTTTTTATTATTGTCCATTCAATTTTTGTTCCCACGAGTGTGCTCGTAATGGGTTGGACCATCCATGCATGGCGTACATGGACTGGGCTACTCAGCTTTTACAACCGACCCTGGCGTCGGAGTGGAGTTGTTAGCGGCTAGTCTTCTTTAACCACTAACTAGTCATTCAGGTTCTCGGCACATCTACCAGCCACTTTAACCTTACAAATGGTGACAGTTTTGGTCCGCGGGCAGTGACTAGGCACGGCCTGAGCTCGTGTCATTACTTAAGTCAGTATTACAGTATGTCAGTATGTCAATAATGACAAAGCTCCCTCTATCCGCCACCTGGGGACGCGCTCGATGGGAGGTTTGTCAACTTCGCACTAGTTTTTTGCAGCATAACTGTTTTAGAGTTTACACGATCAAGATAAGGCAACCAATTTTAATTAATATAAGTAGATATATAGTAAAATAGTAAACTGTTCTCAGGTAAAATTTGGAAGTAAAATTATTCCCTTAATAATATTTTATTAGTGAATTTATTATGTTTAATACTGAATTTTGAGGGGAAACTTCAAAAGCACTATTTCAAATACCTTTTAAATTTTGGAAATTCCTTCATTAAATAAAAATATATAATTTTTAACGAAAAATGTCATGAAATCCTCCTTAATTTCGAACTTGCCTATGATTTCAAATCTTGCTACCAGTAAGCTTCCAGAATTTATTTTATTAACTCCCTCATTGTCAAACATCCCAACTAATTTAAATGTCATCCTCTTGTAAATCCGTTTACAACAGTAACTCCAAAGCCTTTAAAAATTATTGCTCCAAGGAAAACCATTTCAGTAGATACAACAATAAATGATGTTGAATTCCATATTAAAACGAACCTTGGCATCGAAGATTATAATGATGCCCAAATTTACAAGATAAATACGCGCAATAGAGCTTCATTTAAAATAATTGTCCCAGAAAGTATTTTTGATCGTCTTGTTAATTCACAATTTTGGCCAAAAATACAATTTTTCTACAATTTATTTATCGTGATGATAATAACGTAATTCTTCCAAGGGATTCTGATCCAAATCCAAAAACCTAATTGAATTAAATAACGCGTTAAATATTAATATTTGTCCAAAAAATGATTACAACTTCTCAGCTATCTCCATCGCATACCAAAATGTTAGAGGTATGAACGCAAAGTTAAAATCCTTTTATTTAGAGAGTTTTGATATTGAGCATAATATCATTGTACTCACTGAAACATGGCTTCGAAATAAATCTGATAAAGAAATTCATAATTCTGAAATAATGTGCAGTAAATTTCAAATCTATAGACGTGATAGAGTGGGTAAAGAAAGTGGGGGAGTTTTGATTTCTGTCTCAACTCTTTTTCCTTCAGAAGAAATAATTCTTAACAATGATCAAAATATTGAATTTATCGCCGTATGTGTTAAAGCCAAATTTAGAACAATTTTTATAACTTTCTCTTATTCCTCCTGCGTCAATCATTCAAATTTATGAACAACATGCAAACGTGATAAAATTTGTAGCTAATCAATCTAAACCTGGAGACCCCATAAGTGTTCTTGGTGACTTTAATATTCCAAATATTAAACTCCTGATTCATGCTTTTTAAGCCCATCAATAAGATCGGAAACATCTATTGAATTACTGGATGCTAATGCTGATTTAAGATTATTCCAAATAAGCAACATAGTAAACAAGCTTGGCAAATTACTTGAACTTGTATTTGTTGATCAACCTGAAGAATTGAATATTCTTCGCTTTAATCCATTAATAACACCTGAAGATGCTTATCACCCCACTCTTGAAATAAGCGTATACGTCGAAGCAAAGCTATCATTACAATACACAGTGGGGCAGAATCGAAATTTTTTGGAAATAAATCTCTAACTTCTGATCGGCCGGTTGGATTTTCCTGAAATTTGGTATATGCATAGCAGAGGAGTGTACAATGTTGTTTGGAAGGGGGCACAACACTCCCCCCAGGGGCGGACCTAAGGGAGCTCAAAGTTGGGTACCTCTGACTTAAAAATTTTTAATCGCTTGCAAAATTATTATTTCTCGTCCGATTTATCTCTTGTAGTTTTCGAGTTTGAATTTTTAAGCACCATAATTTTGCATGTTCTTGGTCCAGTTTTTTTCATATATATCCTAGTATTTCCGACCGATTTTATTAGTTTTGTCTTAGCAAGTTAAAAATTATCTATTGAATAAAAAAAAATTGAAGTCGATATCTTTACCGAGTCCTAAATAAACGATTTTGAATTTGAAAATTGCAAAAAAGACGACTTTTTGTGTTTTTTTTAGCCGAAAAAATATCTACATTCTTTTTTATCTAAAATAAAATTTTCTTTAGCAACATATAATAATTTTGCACTTTTCTGAAAGGTAACTTCACAGAGATGACTTTAAGATAAAAAAACAAGCCCAATAACTCAATTGGTCATGGTACATACCCTCCCGAATTCCATCCATTTTATATGAAAGTTTTGATTTTAGACCATATTTTATCAAATTTCAAAGCACGAATCGACAAGCGGAACATATTTTAAGAATCTCCAATATGTCGTTAAAAGTTTTAAATTAAAATCTACGGGGCTTCGGAAAAATGTGGATTCTACAGGCAAAAATGTAAAAAATTCCTTTTTTGGGAATTTTGATTAGTTTATTTGGGAATTCAGGAAAACCCTACCCCTGATTGAAATTTGGTTAAATCGCTTTTATTTATAGTAATAAGATCGACATTTCGTGCAAACTTCATTAAGATATCTTTATAAACAAGTATGTTATTACAATTAAAAAATTTGTATTTTCTCCAAAAACCCCAAATTGGGCCTTTTGTTTGGTTTATTTCTAAATAGCGAAAGAAATTTTAAAAATATTTATTCCAAATTAAGCCTAGCCTTTAACATATATAATTTCCGATCTTTTGCAAAAAGATTCAAGTCAATATCATGCCTCATTTCAGAAATATGCGCCTTTAACCTTTTAAATTTCCAATTTATTGTATGTATGACTATATTTTTACAAACTTGCAACTTTTGCCTTTAGCTTTGCGTGAATAATTACTTAGAAAATTATGAATACTTCTGTATACTATTAATAATATCTATACACAAAATATTTTTATAAAAATAATTAATAAATATTTTCTATTTTTAATAGGGTTGCCACATTTCCCAAATTTAAGTAAATCTTTATACTTTTCTAAGTATTCATATATTTCTATTAATGAATTTAAAAAAAACGAACAAAAAATGGCTATTTTGACTTAACCAATATTATTATTTTTGGTATTTATCATCTTCCTTAATAAATATTCTATTTCTAATACGATTTTTTTATTACTTATTTACATTAAATTTATGTAGACAATTTTTCTAATATTTTAAACTTATACTACTTATTTTCTATAAAATAATCTGTTGTATCTGTATACATATCTAAAAGATAATAAAGGTCCTTCAAGTCTTCAGTATTTTGCGTTGATAAAGGCTCATAATAAATTCAACGTTTTCTCATTGATGATAGTACAGGTTTTGATGATAACTATAGGCTATTAAAAATATCCTCGTTTCGTGACGTTCTGGAGCATTTCCTGGAGCTGAATAATTGAACGGGCTTAAAATCTCTGTTTCTTGCTTCTTGAGCCTCTTCTGTAAGCTCTCCAAGTGGAAGAATATTTCGTTCAATTATAATTTCGCCATGGCACAATACTTTATGTACTGTTGGTGTCATTTCTTTCCATGGATATAGAGAAACCAGTAGTTTAGATATTTCTGCTGAATATTCTCCAAATCGAGCCGAGTTAATTGTATGCTTATTATTAATTGCCATTAATAGTATGTTAGTCCTTTCAAGTAACTTTTTATTAATACCAGTTATTTTTGATGTACTCTTCATTTGTTTAATCCCGTCTCTTCTCTGAATTCATCTTGGATTCTACTTTTCTCAGATATTCTAAGTGTTTTTAAATCCCTGTTGTTTCTGGTAGGTTTTGTTAAATTTTCTGGCACACTTCTATACTTTAAATCATATGCTATGTGCAGAAAATGCTCCATGAACCGTATTCTGGCATGAAGAGGAGATACTCCGAAACACAGAAATTCTTCATTAATACTCCTTGCTTTACCAATATCCGAAAATTGTGATTTCGTCTCATCACATAGTGAGCATTTCCAAAAAGAAGATGTTTCCAGAATGGCAGTACTGACCTTTCCATCAATCATTGTTAGACTAAGTTGAAAGGATATGTGTATTGGTTTATGGTTATTGAAAGAAGTTGTAAATCATTTATTTGATCTTTAATATATTCCACTAAATCCTTTCTTGTTGTCTTCGACTCCCTTGTGTATTCGAACCAAATAGGTCTTCAAAAATGTTTTGATTCTGGAGTGGTGTTAAGCCATATATCTTCAAATGAGTTTTTACACTTTGATGAAGATTGCTTTAAGGAATAAGATCGCATTCTTTATGGCAGCAAGGATGCTATAAAAACGCTTTTATAATCCGTCATTTTCTTATTTCCACTAGCATGCTTGTATTCAGGAAGGGCTGATAGTCCGTCACATCCCCACATACAGATTAATATAACGTCGCTGTTATCTACTTTTTCCAACTGATCTGCAGAAAAATCTGCAACTATCCTGGTAGCTGTATTCTCAAGCAAAGAAGATAGCTCTACACATGCTTCCTTTCGGTAACCGAAATAGTTTGCTTTTTTTCTTGAATATCCTTGTATGATGGTAGAATTAAGTGTCCCTTTTCAAGCAGAGCTTTCCTTAAAATTTGATATTTGTTTCGGCTGAGGTCCAGTTCAACCATTAAAACAATTGTTTCTACCTCTGCAAAATTGGAGTACACTTTCGGCAATCCGTTTAAGACGTTTTGGTGACGTTTGGCAGTATTTCAGCAATATTAATTGCACTCTTAGGTTGCTTCTCCTTTTTTAACATTTCTTTGAATGTATCAGAAACTTCTTCATTCGAAATTATAGAAAGCTTATGGGCCAGTCTTTTATTTTTAGATTTTGTACTTAAATTATCATATGTCTTGCAGGGTACTCCAGCTGATATTTTGCACGCCGATATTTCTATATCAGTATCTATCCAATCGGAATGTTTAATTTTTAATCTGTTAGTACGCTGATTCAAGGACTTCATTTTTACGTCATACAACTTTAAAAAGCTCTCTATCTGAGATTTTCCAATGACGTCGACTTTTGCATGATATGTAGTTTTTATGAATTCCACTATAGCTTCTAAACGATTAAGATCATTTTTAGATAAACTCCACAGAACACAACACAATTGTTCATGTTTCAATGTAATCACCATGGTAATCAACTTCGTTATGATGTTGATAAGGATTAGCTGCGCATTTATATATATCTATTAGATATATCGCACAGGTATATATATTTACAGGTATTCTGTGAATTTTCATTAGGTAAAATATCTGAAAGAGTCAATTTTGAAGAGTACCTATACCGAATTCATTGATATTATATGTTGCTGTTAGGTATCACCGGAAAGGATATTACCTGTGCATTGTCACTAGCTCATAAAAATATAGATTTTGAGCCATCAGTAATAGATAAATGCTGCAGCTAGGTATCACCGGAAAGTGTACCTGTACATTGCCACTAGATCATAAATATATAAATTTTTAACCATCAACAATAGATAAATACATTTGTTAAATTTAGGTAAACGCCATGAATGTAAACTAATAAAATACTTATTGAATAAGTTAAAATAGACATTTTTTGTTTGTTTTGTTATTTTAAATTCATTAATAAAAATATATGAATGCTTAGAAAAGGATAAAGATTTACTTAAATTTGGGAAATGTGGCAACCCTATTAAAAATAAAAAATATTTATTAATTATTTTTATAAAAATATTTTGTGTATAAATATTACTAAAAGTATACAGAAATATTCATAATTTTCTAAATAATTATTCACGCAAAACTAAAGGCAAAAGTTGCAAGTTTGTAAAAATATAGTCATATATACAATAAATTGGAAACAAAAAAATTTAAAGGCGCATATTGCTGAAATGACGCATGTTATTGACTTAAATCTTTTTGCAAAAGATTGGAAATTATATAAGCTAAAGGATAAGCTTAACTTGGAATACATATTTTTAAAATTTCTTTCGCTATTTAGAAATAAACCAAACAAAAGGCCCAATTTGGGGTTTTTGGAGAAAATACAAATTCTTTAATTGTTATAACATATTTGTTTATAAAGATATCTTAATGAAATTTTCACGAAATGTGGATCTTGTTAATATAAATAAAAGCGCGTTAACCAAATTTCAATCACGGGTAGGGTTTTCCTGAATTCCCAAATAAACTAATCAAAATTCCCAAAAATGGAATTTTTTACATTTTTGGCCTGTAGAATCCACATTTTGCCGAAGTCCCGTAGATTTTAAGTTAAAACTTTTAACAACATATTGAAGATTATTAAAATATATTCCGCTTGTCGATTCGTGCTTTGGAATTTGTGAAAATATGGTCTAAAATCAAAACTTTCATATAAAATGGGTCGAATTCGGGAGGGTATGTACCATGACCAATTGAGTTATTGGGCTTGTTTTTAACTAAAAGTCATCTCTGTGAAGTTACCTTTCAGAAAAGTGCAAAATTATTATATGATGCTAAAGAAAATTTTATTTTAGATAAAAAAGAGTGTAGATATTTTTTCGGGTAAAAAAACACAAAAAGTCGTCTTTTTTGCAATTTTTAAATTCAAAATCGTCGATATCGGTAAAGATATCGACTTTAAATTTTTTTTATTCGATAGATAATTTTGTTCTTTAACTAGTTGAGAAAAAAACTAACAAAATCGGTCGGAAATACTAGGATATATATGAAAAAACTGGACCAAGAATATGCAAAATTATTGTGCTTAAAAATTCAAACGCAAATGACTCGAAAACTATAAGAGATAAATAGGACATGTAAGCATGTGTTTTATAGGCCTACAACAGTATATAAAAATATTTCAAATTTTCAAAAAAATTTCGATTCTGCCCCACTGTGCAATCCAATATAAATGATGAAATGGTTTTTGATTTTAGCAAAGCTGATTGTTCTAAATTAAATCACCTACATTGTTCTGAAAACTGGTTTGAATATATTCCTTACAATAATGGTAGCTATGATGGCTTATTTAAATGTTTTAAGAAATCAATACCAATGACGAGAAAAAATTGCACATGGATCGCCTTGGAATACAAAGCAGCTCAATGGCTTGAAAAATTTGAAAACAAACATTATAGAAAACATGAAAAATCCGGTTTATCTATTGATTATAGAGGTATTCCCTATCAAGATCAGTTTACAATTCGGAAAATATCCAATGTTACAATAATTATCTTTTTAAGGTGAAAAGAAACTTTAAAAATAATCCAAAATATTTTTACCAATTCGTAAATTCTAAGCGTCGAGTCTCTGGATATCAGTCCATGATGAAATTTGGAGATATATAATCTTCAAACGATGCAGATATTTGCGATATGTTTGCTGCTTTCTTCTCATTCGCCTATTCTGATAAAGATTTACATCAACTTTCCAATTATCCATATCCAATTCCTGCTGCAACCCTAATAAATTGTCCAACATTAGATAAATTGATGGTACTGAGTGCTGTACAGAATCTAAAATATTCTGATAAATGTGGAGCTGGCGGTGTTCCCAGCTGTGTTCTTATGAAATGTATACATTCTCTTAAATCTCCAATAACCTACTTATTCAACATATCAATATTTAGTGGTTACTTTCCTGAAATTTGGAGGAAATCTTATATTATACCTTTATTTAAATCCGGAAGCTGATCCAATATTTCCAATTATAGAGGTATTGCTAAATTAAGTGTTATTCCAAACTTTTCGAAAAGATAGTTACTGAAATCGTTTCGCATCAAGTTGTATGTTATCTTTCGCCATTTCAGCATGGATTTAGAAAAGGATATTCCACTACTACTAACCTTTTGGAGTTCGCATTTGATTCCGGTTTACAGATAGACGCAATATACAAAGATTTCAGTAAAGCTTTCGATAAAGTAAATCACGATCTCCTATTGTTCAAATTGGATAAACTCGGATTTTCTCCTGTTTTCCTTAAATGGATTTATACATTTCTTGAAAATAGATGCCAATGTGTATTATTCAGAGAATGTATATCAAAATCCATTTCTGTTTTATCTGGTGTTCCACAAGGTAGTCATCTCGGCCCCTTATTATTCCTAATATTTATAAATGATTTACCAGCTTGCATTAAGAATTCTAGAATATTAATGTATGCTGATGATGTAAAGCTGTTTCATACCTGTAACTATTCCTATCGGATCTTGACAATCTTTATGATTGGTGTATGATGAATCTAATGGATCTGAATTTAAGAAAGTGTAAACACATAATGTTCTACAGAAGAAGTCCAGTACTCTGTAGATACACAATAAATGAATAACAATTTGATCTAGTCGAAGAATTTCTTGATCTGGGTGTGTTGCTTGTTTGTAAACTACCCTTTAATTCCCACGTTTCGCAAATCGTTAATAATCCTCAAGCGCTGGGGAAGAGACTTTAATAATCCTTACGTTTCCAAGCAATTATTCATATCTCTTGTAAGACTAATCCTTGAATATGCTTCCGTGGTCTGGGATCCTCAATACGAAGTTCATATAAAGAAAATTGAATCGGTCCAGAAACAGTTTCTCTTATTTTGTCTTCGTAATCTTCCATGGAATCATAATATTAATTTACCGTCATATGAAAGTCGATTACAGCTTATTGATCTCCCTACTCTTGAAGGTAGGAGAAAATATATGAATATTTCATTTGTAATTAATTTAGTAAACGGTTCAGTTAAATCTGAGTTCCTTCTTCGTAAAATCGAATTCGTAATCCCAAATCGTCCAACTAGAAATTATACTCCTTTAAAAATAAAATATTTTCGAACCAATTACGGCAACTTTGATCCAATGAGGCGTATATGCAATCAATTCAACAGTTTTTTCCATATATTGATTTCTCAGTATTTTTAACTTAGTTAAATAATAAGTTTTTGTTATTGAATGATTATGAAAATATTTTTTTGTAAATAGCTTTAAGAAGAATATAGATGCTAGGCTGTAAGAAATTGCAATTTCATTGGCTATTAAATAAATAAATAAAATAAAAAAATTCTATTCCGGGTTTTGTTGCGTAGAAGTCAGAGTTTTTTCGTTTTGCTCTCAGGGGGAGCAGATAAATTTTATATAATTAGGCAAAATTATATTTAGTTCAACATCTACAGGTAATATCTCCATATCAAATTTAAACTTTTTTTAATATTCTTAAATTTGCAGTCTATTAACACCTAGTGTAGAAGTGTGTAGAGTTTATGTTTTGACCTTGGACCATAGAGACATAACGGGGGTTCCCAGGGTCCCAAAATTGTTCACCGCGGGTATGGAGATTATTTAAAATATTCTTGATTCGTTATACCTAAACCGATATTATAAAAAGCCTCACGAAAAATGTACCTCCCTGGAAATGAAGATTAGTCTGCTCTTATATGATTCCCAAAACATTACATCTGAATGTTTAAATTTACGTGATCTAGACCATTTTCAAAGCACCTCTAAAAATGCGTATATCTTTCGATATCATTATCAAAATTTTCGTTAAAAGAAAATTAACTTCAAATTGTAATAGCGGCAATTAAGGTTTGGAATATTCATTTAAATAATTGTTATGCCACTTTTCAGTCGCGGAATATTAAGATTTTACGAACGTTTTTTGTCATATTTTATTTATTCAAACATATCATTTTATATAGTTTGGACATTTTTCCACTTATATTGGGTCTTACTATACCATTGGAATGGTCTATCCTGATACTATTGAGGATTACACGTAATTAACACTTTAAAAGCAAGAGAGTCAATTTTATGCATTTGTTTACAAAAGGTTAAATTAGCAATTTTAGCAAATAAGCCACATAGAAGTATTTACTATACTTAAATACAGATGAATTCATTAAAAATATAACAAGTTACTTTAAAATCACGATAATAATTATTATCGTGATTATATTCGATTATAATCGAATTAAAACGATTTTTGAAATTTAGTCACAATTTTACACAAATTTATTGTTTTTATGATAAATACATACTTTTGGTGACATTTATTTTCTTAACTAACCATATATTTGACATAAAAATTAACTTAACCAATCATGCACCAGAAAAAAGGGTTAAATGAATACATATATCAATAGTATTGAATGAGACCTTTCCAATAAATTACTATTGAAAATGTCCAAAATATTCAAAATTTAATAAAATAGTAGTTAAAATTAAATCATAGAAAATGTTATTAAAATGTTAATTTCGCGTGAATGAAAACTGATTTTAAAATTTTTTTTACTCGTTAAGTATCAAACGTCATTTTTCTACCATATGTTGTATTAATTTTTTTTGTTTTTTTAAAAAAAGTTAAAAATTATATACACTGTTGATGGAAAACCATTTCTAAAATAAAACCAACCTATATTTGTGGAGGTATTTTAAAAAATACCTCCATAAATATAATTAAACTGAAATATTTTGGAGATTAGATTAAAACATATGTCTTTAATTTTATGGGGTACATTTGCAACATCTTTTGTCTCCATACAAGTCAATGCACTTAATATATAGGTTATCTCAAACATTAAAATTTTACTTTTTGGTGAACCTTTAATATTTTTTCGCAATAGCAGTCTGAATTTCACTCAATTTTTTTTTTTAATATTTTTGATTTTATCAACAACAAATAACAAAATCGCGTAAAAAAAGAATTTTGAATTTTCGGTTTTCCCTTTTTTTTTTCGCCAACAAATTTAGTCACATTCTTTTTCACATTTTTTTAGTTACATGAGAACCAATTGTCACCATAACGCTCACCAAGTATCAGTTGATCAAAATCAGAACTTCTACCATGCTTGTTAGATGCACAATTAGCAACTCGCGCAATAACAATCTGTGGTTGAGTGTTTAGCGTGCAAGACTATAAAACATGAGACAAGTGAGATGAAACTGTGTTCGATTCAGTGTGTCGCCATTGACATTAAAAGAAATTTTAAAATGAAAATGTAATAAAAAAATAATATATATGTGTGTATATAAGTATGTATGTATGGTTAATTAATAATGTGTTGTTTATCTTATGGACAAAAACAAATGTTTATAACATACTCTGGTGCAAATTCCAATAAACGCATTTACAATTTTTGTTATACCCCACACCACCACAGGTGGTTGGGGTATATAGGGGTATACAGAAAAAATCATCCAACACGCACCTTAAAGTATACCAATCGACTCGGAATCACTTTTTAAATCGATCTAACGATGTCCGTTCGTCCGTCTGGCTGGCTGTCCATGTAAACCTTCTGTACAAAGTAAAGGTCGCAATTTTGAATATAATTGAATGAAATTTGACACGCAGGACTCTCATGGCACAAGGACGAAGCCTGTTGAAATTGGTGATGATCGATCCATTATTTCCCCAAGCCCCCATACAATTGTCCTCCCGAATTATGGGTTTAACGATCATAAATACCTTGAATATAGCAATATTTTAATGAAATTCGGTGTAAGGAAGTTCTGTATCAATCTCTGTGCCAAAATTCATGAAGATCGGTCCATAATTGACCATAGCTCCCATATAAAACACTCTTCCGAAAATCACTTTAACGTGCATAAATCACATACACATGTTAGTATCAAGTTTATATTCGACACAAATAAGTTTTATATAAGTAAAAATCATAGTGACAAATTTTATGAGGATCGCTCCATAATTTACCATAGCACCCATATAAGTCCACTTTAGGGGGTCACCCTAAAGTGCAAAAATTCATATAAATGTTAGTATTAACCTAATATTCTGTATTCGTATATTTTATGTTACACAGTAAAAGTTTCGGTCCACAATTGTCCACATGTTTAATATAAGACCCCTCCACGAATTTTGATGTGTGTGGGGTATAATATGGTCTGGTTTTACCGACTATATGTTTCTTACTTTTTTTCCTTTCAGGTATATTCGTTTCTCTTAACCAAAAACAATGTTGTATTGTTACAATAACTCGCGTTATAACGGTACCTTTTTATGTAAGAAATAAGAAAACAACAAAAGCAATGAACAATCGTTGCTTTTGTTGTTTTCTTTAATTTATCAATTGGAACATATTGGTGATCATTTCAGTGGAAAAATATATATATATATATATATATATATATATATATATATATATATTAACAAATTTTAACACTTCTAGTTGTTTTTTATTTCACTTAAGGTAAGTTTCTGATGACAACATCTCTGTTTACTGGAAATATTTTGGTTTTAATGGGGAAATTTCATCAGCTTAAAGGATGTGCAAAGGAACTTTTCTTACACGCCAGAAAAAAAATCAAATTCAATTTGTTCGCGACCAAGGCTGTTCTAACAGAGAAATTTAACGAAAAATTAACCGTTCGGAAGGAGTGCGGAAACCAACAAAAAAATTAATAAAAAAAGCTAATTAATAAAGTAAAAGAAAAAGCTACGCGCAATAAATTAAATGCTACACAAATAAAAAATAAACTTGAGCTTCCTGTCACTTCCACACAATATGAAAGAAACCAAGATGTAAGCCAATGTTAAAACAGCGTCATAAGGAAAATCGTCTAAAATTTGAGGGCAAATACATGAAATGGACAGATGAGTGGAATAAAGTAAACTTTTCTGATGAAAAGAAATTCAATTTGGACGGTCCCGATTTTTGCTATTGGCATGATTTGAACAAAAGTCGTATGTTGAAACGCAATTTCGGTGGAGACAGTATTACGGTTTGGGCAGCCTTTTCTGCTGCAGGAAAATCAAAAATATGTTTTGTTCCAGCTAAAATGAACAATTTATAATGTACAGTTGAAAGATGCTCTTCTCTTATTTATGAATGAAAAATTGGATGAAGATTGCTTGTAGTTCGGTTTTAAATCCAATGGAGAATTTGTTTACGGGCTATAATGACAATAACGGAGTTAAAACTAAAAATTAAGCAATCCTGGGAAGAAATTGACAGTGTTTTTTTCACAAATTAAACGAAGCAATGCCAGATCAAATTTGTTAAGTGATCCAAAACGAATAATAATGCTTAATTGGTTCATTAGTTTAAGTGCGTATATAGGAAAATGCCGTAAATATTTCATTAAACCACTAAAATTGCAATGAAAAAAATTTAATAAACATTTTAAGATTTTTGTTATTAATTTTTTAAGTGGTCAATAAATAATTTAAAAAATTAATTTGTAACATATTAATTATTTTTAGCCCCATTTTTGGTAAGTTGATTAAAAAAATGTATGTGTGTTTATAGAAATATGCACCAGTGTACAAAACCAGTATGTTCACAAGTGCACAATTTCCAAATAATTCCCAAATTCTTTTTCATTTACATTCCTATTTAAGGCTTCCGTCTATTTTGACAGAGATGCATATGAAAAAAATGTCTACTGTTGCTTAAGAGTACTTACGTAGTGCTTATGCAATATAAATTTTTATCAAGACAAACGTGAAAATCAGTGCGAGTCTATACAAGGTAACCTCAGTTAAACAGCTGATTATTATTTTTGTTTATTACAGCTGTCAAACAGCCTTATTGTTGTTTTTGTGCAACTGTTGCCACCTTCCATAAATTCGGATTAATTCTAATATTTGTTACTTAATTACGTAATCGTTACTGCAAACAACATCGACATATTTTTCAAATATCGAATCGTTTAAGTGCTGAAACTTAAACAAGCTGTGGTGGAGGCTGTTTTCCGTTACCAGAAACAAGTTCAAATTAAATGAAAGCGGAGACGAAGACGGATTTTAACATGCATTTTTTTATATTCTTTTTTCATGACAACAACAAAAGATCATGTATAAAAAATTATTTTCTCACTCTCTTAAACTATATATACATAAAATATATATGTATATATACATAAAATATATAAAGGAAAACTGTCTATCTCTTTTATAAAAATTTAATGTAAGCATATGTAATTTATTTTGCAACAACGTCAATACCGTCAATACCGACAGAGAGAGAGAGAGTAAAAAATGAGAGCTTTAGAGAAACCGTTGTGAAAATAAAATAGTTTTTAATTTTGGGTGGATTCGCTGTTCAGTTTTAGTTGCAATCTTCATATAAAAAATTATCTGCTAGCTAGCACTAAATTTACTGATTCGAATGTGTAAAATTTATTCAAAAATATCCAATTGAAAAAATTTGTTGTTGAATTATTAAAAAAATCCCAAATCAATCCTTATTTGGTATCATTTGCAGAAAAGAATTTTCCTGTTATAAGTTTTTTTTTTATGTATATTTGAAACAAAGACAAAATTTTTTAAACATAGCACAGAGGGTCAGAATCGAAATTATGTGTGAAATAAATCTGTAATTTCTAATTATCTGGTCGGATCTACATAAAATTTCACATAGCAGTAGCAAAGGAGTAAACAATTTTATGATTCGAAGGAAGACCGTACATACCCTCAGGAAACATTTTGATAGCTTTCTAAATGTTTGTTTCCGATTTCAAATATTGCTTGCATGTACTATTTATCACTAATAGTTTTCAAATTATTTGCATTTGAAATTTTAACTATCTCAATTTTGCAAAATCTTGGTACAACCCAATATTTTTATCCTATTTTGTAATTTTTTTCCAGTTAGTTAAAGAACAAATCGAATAAAAGAAATTTGAAGTCGATATCCGAAAATCCAAAAGTAAAAAAAATAAACAATTTTGAATTATAAAATTGCAAAAATTTTGATCTTTTATGTTTTTTTTTTGCGAAAAAGTATATACACTCTATTTTTTCTAAAATAAAATTTTCCTTAAGAACACATAATATTTTTATATTTTTCTGAAAGGCATCTTTACGAAATTTAAATTTAAAAGGAACTCAATTACCCAATATGGCTAAGAACAAATCCTTCCGAATTTGTCCTATTATGCACCGAAATTTTGACTTTAGCTTATATGTTCTAAAATCCCAAAGCAAATAAACGTAATGCAGTTTCGAAAACTCTGATATATTATTAAGAGTCTACCAATGAATACTTCCAGACCAGCAACAAATATAGACTTTATGGGCAAACTGAAAAATCCCAATTTTTGGATTATCGCTGTTTTTTTTTTTTTTTTTTTTTTTTTTTTTTGAGAACTGTGGAATTCCTTTTAACAAAATCTTAATTTTTTCATCATCTCAAATGATATAGTCAACAGTCACCAAAAATTTCGTTCGGTTTACTTAACTAACAAAGATTTTATTACAAATACAATATTTATAGTTTCTCCAAAAACACAATTTTTTCTTTAATTCCAAAAATCAGAAAAACTATGGACTACGTAATTTCAAATAAATTCACTTACCTAGCTGATGACACAATTCATATTTATATTTATTACCATTTGATCTGAGGAATACTTCAAAGTATAGTTAGCAGAATGGTAAGCTATCACTATTGTAAAATGCATTTAACTTTTCATGTATTTATAAATATTTTTTTTTTAGATGTATGAACAAATTATTAAATTGGCTCTTGGTATTAAGGCAGAGTATACAAAAATTGATGATATTCCCTTGCATCAGCCATTCAAATTATATACGAAAAGACTGAAGTCAATATCTTCTAATAGAACCAAAACCATGCTACCTTAAAGTTTAATATTTCAGGAAAAGCCGATTAGAAGTAACAGATTTATTTCCAAAAAATTTCGATTCTGTCCCACTGTGCATTAGTGTATTCAAAGTTAATAATTTCAAGTAATTTGACTAACTTTGCTCAATTTTAATATGAATGGTAATGCCGCTCCTAATAATGCTGTAATAAGAAATATTTTAATAAATGAAATTTTGTCTTTTATTTTTAAATACTTATTTATTTACTAATTATAATACAATTACAAATTATATTCTAAATTCTAAACAAACCAGAGTATCTGGTGGGCATCGAACCCACAACCTCCAGACTGACAGTATAGCTCACTACCACCTAGGCCATCGGGGCACCCAATATTTTTAAATATATATAAAAATTTTTATACTACGAAAATTTTGTGAAGGCTTTTTGTATAATGTTCATTTTTAATTATATATATTTATTTATATTTATATTTTTCCAATATATACTTATATTTTTGATGAAATTGTACAGTTGTGTAGACTTTCGAATGCTTAATTGGAAGCTAAAGTTCTTTTTAATAATTAACAGCAATCTAACAAATTAAAAAAATTTCCAAAAATAGAATTTTTAAATTTTTCTCTATATTTTCCCATCCAATATCGCGAAGCAAAAATTTCTATTAAAAAAAAGTTTAAATCATACAAAAAAGATTTTTTTTTATTCTAGCTTTGCGATTTTAGACATAGACCTATGTTCGGGAGACCTTGTTCCTCGCAAGAATCAATTTTTTAAATTTGTTTTTACTTCACACTATTTAATATTAAGTTAGTTTTCAGAAAATAATATACATACATATATATATATATATATATATATATATATATACTTAACATTTTATTTTTTTCATATAACTGAAAAACAATGTGACTACTTTTTGCACAAAAAGACGGGAAAAATCGATTTCTTTTCAAAATTCAAATATATCTTTTGATTCCGTAAGTAATAGGGAAATGGGAAGGTAATACTTGTTTTTGTTTTTAATGAGGAGTAAGAGCAATTTTGAAGAGCAAATTGTTTATATGAAATTGAAAACCAATGAATTTGTTTTTGTAATTTTTTCTTGTGAGTGCATTAATAGGAGGAAAAATTGTTTTGCATTTTATGAAATTGAAAACCAATGAATGTATGTATATATGTATGTATGTATTTATGTAATTATGTTAAAAGTACATACAAACAATTTAACAGGGGATGAAATTAAAAACTGATGACTTGTATAAATAGCGTTTGAGTATTTTTGGTTTATTCATCTACATATTTTTATATGGTTATTTTTGTTTTTGTAAAGTGGAAACTTGCGAATTGTTTTGTTTATATGGAAAAAAATAACTTTGTGTAAGGTTCTTTGACATTAATGAAGATATATTTTATGTTGTTGAGTATGGTCATGATTAATATTAAATATTCTAATAACAAATTAAGGGGAGTATTTTTTATTCACATTAAACATTTTTCATATCTAGAATATGTTTAAAATTAGTTTAAGGCTCAATATTTATGTATTTATAATATTTTCTCAATTTGAAATGATTAATTTGAATATTCTAATAACAAACTATGGGAGTATATTTTATTTACATAATTAGTTTATAACTCAATATTTCTATATGAAAGCTAAATTAATATTTTCTCTATTTGAAATATTAAAGAGAAATACTCAAAGTATTCAATTTACTTATTTAAATATAAAAGAGTATTTTTTAAATTTGTATAAAAAGAGGAATCAAATCATATTTATTACCATTTGATCTGAGGAATACTTCAAAGTATAGTTAGCAGAATGGTAAGCTATCACTATTGTAAAATGCATTTAACTTTTCATGTATTTATAAATATTTTTTTTTTTTAGATGTATGAACAAATTATTAAATTGGCTCTTGGTATTAAGGCAGAGTATACAAAAATTGATGATATTCCCTTACATCAGCCATTCAAAATTTTAAAATTTGAGTGGAAAGAAACACAATATGGATCAAAAGTTATCACATATTTAAATAACAATAAATGGTTTTATCTTCCGCAACGATTCGTGAAATTTTTAAACAAGGAAGATCCCTATTTAACGCAATTGAATGATAAAAACTGGACTATTATTTACAAAGGTCGTCAATCTTCAAATGGGCTTGTAATATTTGAACTTAGTTATAGCTAAAATTTTATAAATAAAACAGTTTTTTATTTTTATTTATGTAATAAAAATATATTACACTTATATAGTGCTTATTATTATTTTATTTACATTATACTTAAAACTTATTATATATCTAAATTTAGAAGAAGATCTTCATATTCGTCCATTATTGTTTTATACTCTTCTGGAACTGAGTATGGTCTGACATCCAGTTGAAGATTCTCATCTTTCTCCATTAGTTCCTTATTCTCCGGATCTAAATTCAAATGAAGTATCTGCAGTCTCCAAATAGTGTGAAAAGTCCTTTGCTTTATCTTTATGAAAATTGTGATATCTCATAAAATGCCTTTTTTTATTCCACTTTGTGGAAAAGGTCTCATTAATACAAAATTCGCATGTAAGCTTCTGTTTGTCCATGTTTGAAGTAATTTTTAATTAAAAATTATTTTATTAATACACCTATGCATTAAGAATTATTCTTTAAATTTAATAATTGCTGGTGAATCAAAAGTGTTTAACGAAGCAAAATACTTTTCCGTTAAAAAAATAAAAACATTTTTGGTAGGAATATGCATACATAAGTGTGTATATATATGCGTAAGTGTATAAAAATGTCAAACCTTTAATCAATATTTAAATATATGTTTTTTTTTCATTAGTCTGTTGACTTAATTAAAAGTGATTACACGTAAATTTTAAGCAATATGCCTTCTTATAAATGTAAATATTGCAAATCAATTTTTGTGGAAAAAGAAATGCTTGAAGGACATGAGATCCTTCATTGTTCGGAATGTTGGAAATGGTTTTCAAAGGAAAAACATCTAAAGGAGCATGAAAGGACTCATGCCAGCACATCCCTTGTCAGTGGTAGAAGTGAGCATTCTACTTCTAATAAATTTAGTTGTGTTAAAAGCGCTTTCAAAGAAAGAATTCTGACATACCTCTACAGAAACCAAAAAGAGGAAATTCTGCATCTTCAAGAGTTTTTAGAAGATGTAAATCATGATATTTTTGAAATTTTGGAGAACGCTATAAATAAAAACATAACATTGCAATACAATTTAGAAGTGGAGTGCGAATATATTAAAATTGTAGAAGATGAAATAATGCTAACCACCATAACACATAGAACAAAAATGTCACTTTTAACCATAAGTGATAATATTGAAGAATCTTTGAAAGCACAATACCGTATATATGTAAAAAAATGTCAGAATTCCAGGAGAGGGATAGTGGGTGGTCCCTAATACGAATGAAGCACTTGGAAATAAATATAAATAAGGCTTCATTCATTAGAGGCTTCAAATATATACCATTACCACATTGGATAAAGAAAAAAGATGCCTGTTTCAACTATCCAAATGATGATGAATATTGTTTCAAGTGGTGTATCATCGCTTCGTTCTTATATAATGAAGCAAATCGATTTGTGAATTGCAATGGATTTGGAAATATTCAAATAAATGAGGAGAAAATATGTGTGAAAAATGAAGTGCTAAATTTTGAAAAACTTCAAGTTCCAATGAAGTTAAAAGATATAAAGATATTTGAAAGCAAGAATGAACATGTTAGCATAAATGTATTTGGCTGCGAAGGTAATACTATAGTTGGACCGTATTACGTCACATCTGCAGCAAAGAATCACCACATAAATCTTCTTCTTATGGACGAAGAATGGTGTCACTACGTTTATATTAAAGATATCGGAAGGTAATTTAAATAAAAATTAACTACATATTTTATAAATTAAATTATTATTATTAAAATATTTCAGATTAGTAAGATCAAGTTTAACTTCTCACCATGGACGAGTTTTCATTTGCAATGCATGTCTGCAGTACTCTCCAAATGAGAAGATAATGGAAGATCATTATCTTAACTGCAAAAAAGTAGTACCGAAAATGCCAGAGGGTGATAATAACATTTTATATTTTAAAAATTATCAGAAGGAGTTAGATGTACCGTTCGTTATATATGCTGATTTTGAGACGTATTTGGAGAAAATTGATAACGAGCAAGTAAATATACAAAAATATATAGCTTGTGCTTTTAGTTATTATATTAAGTGTAGTTTTAATGATAATTTAGATAAGTTTAATATTTATTTTGGTAATGATGCTCCTACAATATTCATAGAAAATTTAATTAATGACGCAAAAGAAATTTACGGAAACTATTTAAATAAGGTCGTACCAATGACAGCACTCTCCAATGATGAAACAATTTTGTACAACCTCTCAACAATTTGTGACATACGTAAGCAAATTTTAGGAGCGGACAAAGTACGGGATCATTGTCATTTAACTGGCAAATTTAGAGGAGCAGCCCATAGCTCATGTAATATTAATTATAAAATAGCCAAATTCATACCAGTATTCTTTCATAATTGTTCCTCCTATGATTGTCACTTATTTATGAAAGAACTTTCACAATTTGAGGGAGATATAAAGGTAATTCCTCTCAATAAAGAACTATATATATCGTTATCAAAGTTTATAACAGTTGAAGAAAATCAGGGATTTGAAATTCGGTTTTTAGACTCTTTTCGTTTTATGGCCTCCAGCTTAGAATCTCTAGCCAAAAATTTAAATGACAGTGATTTTCAAATTCTAAATAAAATTTATAATCAAAAACAACAATTTGATTAACTCAGAAGAAAAGGAGTATTTCCTTATTCTTATATTGATTCGATGGAGCGCTTTAATGAAACTAATCTTCCTGCTAAAGAACAATTTTATAATATTTTAAATAATTCGCATTGTTCTGATGAAGCTTATGATCATGCTAAATCGGTTTGGACAACTTTTAAATGTAATAACTTGTTAGATTACACTAAATTATATTTAAAAACAGATGTTCTCCTCTTAACAGATATTTTTCAAAATTTTAGAAGTATCTGTAAAAGTATATACAAACTTGACCCATGCCAATATTATACTGCTCCAGGTTTATCGTGGGATGCGATGTTAAGAACAACTAACATAAGATTAGAACTTTTAAGTGACGTCAATATGTATAATTTTATACAAGACGGTATTAGAGGAGGACTAGTACAGTGTTCAAAGAGATATTCTAGAGCAAATAATAAATATTTAGAAGACTTTGATAGTAGTAAGCCTTCAGAATATTTATGTATCTAGATGCTAACAATTTGTATGGTTGGGCCATGTCAGAATATCTCCCATATGGAGAATTCGAGTGGATTTATGATGATGCGGCTTTAGAAGATATTGATGTAACTACATTATCGGATACATCTGATATATTTTTTGGAGGTAGATTTAGAATATCCACACTATTTACATGAATTTCATAATGATTTACCCTTTTGCCCAGAAAATAAATTTGTTGGTAAATCTAAATGTAGGAAGTTGATTGCAGACTTAACACCAAAAACAAAATATCAGATCCATTATAGAGTTCTTAAACAATGTTTAAAGAATGGACTGATATTAAAAAAAATACACAGAGCATTAAAATTTCGACAATCTCCATGGTTAAAAACATATATAGATTTGAATACATACCACAGAACAAGAGCAAAAAATGCTTTTGAAAAAGATTTTTTTAAATTATTAAATAATTCTGTATATGGAAAAACTATGGAAAATGTTCATAAATGCAAAGATATAAAAATTGTTACAGATTGGGAAACAACAAGGCGTAATCATTTAGGAGCTAGAGCATTAATTTCAAAGCCTAATTTTTCGAGTATAACTCAATTTTCAGAAAACATGTTTGCAGTTCAGTTAAAGGTTATGCAAATAACTTATAACAAACCAATTTATTTAGGCTTTGCTGTGCTGGAACTCTCAAAATGGAAAATGTATGATTTTCATTATCAATACATGAAAGCAAAATTTCAGTCCAATTTAACATTGAATTATATGGATACAGACTCATTCATATACACTATAAAAACAGATGATTTTTATAGTGATATTCGTGAAGATATTGCCTTAAGGTTTGATACATCAGAGTATCATCCCAATAACGTATTTAAACTCCCAATATTAAATAAGAAAGTTCTAGGCATGATGAAAGATGAGAATAGCGGGAAAATTATGAAAGAATTTGTGGGACTTCGATCAAAAATGTATTCATTCAAAACGGTTGACATGGAGGAAGTAAAGAAATCTAAAGGAGTTAAAAAATCATGTATACAAAATTTATCAATAATAGACTACAAAAGGTCATTATTTGAAAGAAAAATAATTTCTGATACAATGCATACATTTAGATCGAAGTTTCACCAGTTGTATACACAAAAATTACATAAAGTTGTTTTGAGTTATGCGGATGATAAAAGAATTATTGCTTCTGACCAAATAAATACTTATGCGCGAGGACATTTTAGACTTCAAAGTGATAACTTTGATAACTTTTTCACAGAGATAGATGACGATATTTTCTTGAATATTGATAGTGAGTATATAGAATTTTTAAAAGATTCATCAGATGATGAATATTTAATGAATGTAGATGTTTAAGTTGTACATTTAATAATTTAAATACTTTCATATTTTCTAATTTTATTTAAAGTATACATAAGTAGAACTTCAAATGTATATATTTCTATTGAATAGAGTTAACTCCTTAAGATATTATAAAAATATATTTTTTAATGAAAATGACACTGATATTTATGTTATCACAATGAAACAATAATAAATATATGTCTTTTATTATATAATAAATGTGTTTTATTTTTAAATATTTTTCCATTGTACATTTTCTATTTCGTAATCTAACTTTTTACAATTTCTAGTTAGTCGAGGAGAATATTGATATGGTAAAGTTGATTGCTTCAAATTTTTGTGATTTTCTTCCTTTGACAATATTCTTATTTTTGGTGTTCCATTATTTAAGTCGTTTAGCTGCTGAAGAGGCAGAAGTAGGATTAAGTTTTTGTAATGTTGTATCCATATCAATTTCGTCATAATTTTCATTAGTATAAATTTCCTCAGGTAAATTTATATTAGATTGTGTTCCTACACTACTTGACTCTGGTTGCATTGTTTGAGTTTCAATATGTTTCTTATATATTTTCCTAGTTTGTGTTTCATTATCACGTAGGTTACTCAATTTAGAACTTTTAGTTTGATGAGTAGATGATATTTGGCTTCCAATTAAATATTTGGCTAATTCTTGTTTAATATAATACCATTTATTAATATCTTTTAGTGTGTGTGAACTATATATTGGTATTAGTTTTCGATGTAGAAAATTGGAATCAGAATATTTAATTTTAAATTTATCGTAAGTTGATGGATTAAGAACTATTAATTTGGATAAATTATTTGACATTTTCTAAAATTTTTCCAATAACTCCACTTAAAACGGATGAAATAATAATTGGTAGAAATCCTCCTTTTTGAATTAGATGTTTCCTCTTTTGTTTCATTGAGGTTTCTGGTGAACAAACTTTTCTAATTGTATTTTTATATGGTTTTATTTTGTTAAAAACTGCTTTATTGATTTTATGGTTCTCATTAATTATATTAAAAAGTATTTCATTTATTGTTTTAATAACAACATCATCAACATGTTTCAGTATTGCATTTCGTAATTTAGGATCTGCTTTCTTAAGAACGTAAAGAATATGTTTGTTCTCCTTCAACAGTTTTAGGTTCGAGGTCATTGTTTATATTTGCAAATATTAAATAGTGATTTTTATTGAAAATATCCGTTCTAAATATTAATGTGTTGTGTATTTGTTGAGTGAGATCAATTAATAAATAACCATGAGCCTGCTGCGTACAGTTATTATATACATCAACCAGAGCTTTTGAGTTTTCTGGGTATACTTGGCGAGCTAAATATTGAAATTGTAACTTATCCCTAGGATTTTTAAACATAACTATATATTTAGAGTTTAAAGAAATATCTCTGTAATAAGAACCTTTATGAAAAATGTTTTGTGTTACTAAAATCACAGCTAAATTTCTATGATGAGATCCCTTAGTAAAAAGTTCACACACTTTTTTATTAGATGATTCAAGCATTAAATCATCCAATATTATTAAAACCGATTCATTTTCTGCAGTAGCAAAATCCTCTGGAATACCATGTATAAACTCTACATTGTTAATTCTCGGAAGAGAATTTTTTTCTGCAAAACACCAAATAACACGATCTATGTTTTTAGATATTAAATGTTGATTTTTAATCAAATTCATAATAAATGTGGATTTCCCACAACCAGAGGGACCACAAATCATCATAGTGAATGGATATATAAACTGTTGAAACATGTTTACACTTTAGTACACGACATTTAAATGAAGTGAAGCATTAACATTCTATAAATATAAATATGAGTAAAAGAATTCTTGTTGATGAACTACATCGTCAAGCGAGAAAGAGCTTTCAGCGCCGACGATTTATTCAAAAGGGTATTTTAGATACATGGCAGATTGACTTAGTGGAAATGATACCGTATGCAAAATTTAATAGAGGTTTTAAATATGTGCTTACCGTAATTGATGTATTTTCAAAGTATGCATACGCATTACCACTAAAAACTAAAACAGGAATAGAAATTTAGAAAGCATTAAAACATATTATAAAATTAAACAAAGGAAAATCTCCCAAAAATATCCATTCTGATCAAGGGAAAGAATTTTATAATATTTATTTTAAAACTCTTATGAAAGAATATGAAATTAACCATTACAACACTTTTTCAAGTATGAAGGCATCAATAGTTGAACGTTTTAATAGAACTTTAAAAAATAAAATGTGGAAACAATTTAGTATGCAGGGAAATTGTAAATGAATAGATATGTTAAATAAATTGTTGAAAGAATATAATTCTTCATATCATCGTTCTATAAAAACAGCACCCAATTCTGTTAATAAGAAAAATGAACAGAAACTTCTTAATACTGTATACAGTAATTTGAAGGTTTTCAAAGGAGGAAAATATAAATTAAATGATTTAGTTCACATTAGTAAATATAAAAATCAATTTGAGAAAGGATATACACCAAATTGGTCTACAGAAGTTTTTAAGATAAACAAAATTTACGTAACCAATCCTATAACCTATCAACTTGCAGATTTTAATGGAAATATAATTAAAGGTGGATTTTATGAAGAAGAATTGTTAAAAACAAAAGCCCCAAACATTTTTTTGGTAGAAAAAATTTTAAAGCGAAAAGGAGAAAAACTATTGGTAAAATGGCTTGGTTTCGGAAAAGAATATAATTCATGGATTCATCAGAACGATATTAGTAAATAATATATGTATAACAAACAACATACTATATTGATCATTCTTTTTAAAGATGGCTTCAAGTATACAAGAAGAAAATATTTATGTTACTTTGTTAAGTAATAATTCAATGGATATTTATAAAAATACACCAAACACTTTTACAAATTTGCTAAAACAATCTCTAAATTTGGATGATCACTGGGTAGTTGGATTATCAGATATTTCATTTTCATTACTGGAAAGAAATAATCAAAACATTGCCAAACGTAGAAAACGAAATACAATTTTAAATGTCGACACACAAGCTATAGTACATGGAAAAACAAAAATATTGAAGCATAGTGCAAATAATGAATATGAAGACATTAAGTTAAAATTTCACGAACTTTTAGAAAGTTCTAATGATTTTATGATAACAAACCCCAATCTGAATAATAAAACAAAACTTTTGAATAAATTAAGTGATACTCCAAAAAGTAATGAATCCACAGAAAAAAAAGATTTAAGTGATAAAAAATCAGATCCTTTAAATAAGTTAAAGAATGATACCTCACAAACAAATTTAGCAACAGAAAAGAAAGTCAACGAATTTGATTCTTATACTAGTAGAGATGAATTAGAAAACGTTGAAAAGGATTCCATTTTAACAACAACAAACCACACTCTGCACAAATCTTTAACCAAATTTTCAGATAATATGACAAATTATTTTACTAAAGTCTTTTCACCAGATATAAATGAAATTGTATTTATTTACACTGATATAATTAAACCACGACATGTAGGTAATAAAAAAACTAAATGTTTGAAAATATTTTCAATATCCACATTGAAAAATTATATTCATTTTAATAGAATTGAATATTTTCCTATTGAATCTTATAACATTAATAATATATCTATAATAATTCGAAATGATGAAGGAGGAATAATAAGTTTGAATGAATTCATACCAGTTTATTGTACTCTACACTTTAAAAAATATATAAAATAAATGTTTAGTAAAATTTTAAATCATTTTTGTAATAACCATGGATGTGATGTATACAAATTATTATAATAATCAGTCTGGAAATAATGTTCAAAATATTGGTGAAATATATCATACACCAAGATTTGTGCAATATGGACGTGGTATTGGATCACTGTTTTCATCTTTGTTTTCACACCTGAAACCATTCTTGAGAACAGGATTAAATTATTTAAAATATAAGTCATTAGACATTGGAAAAGAAATTTTGAAGGAAATCGGAACAAAACCTATGAAAGATATTCTATTTAATCAAGGGAGAAAAATTATGAATAATATCAAAGAAGCTACTATTGAAAAAATAAAAACAATGCAGAAAGGTAAAGGGAAGTATATAAACTTAAACGCTTAAAACAAAAACCGCATAATAAATCCAAACGTTGTAGAGGAAAGAACTTTAACGATATTTTTGGAAATTTAAAATGTCGGGATTTATAGAATGTATGAAAAGTGAATTGGATTTATTTGAATCTCCCCCAGTTCAAACTAGTGTAATTAAAACAGAAGAAATATGTTATAATCCAATTGCTTCATTGGACAACTCTAGTACAATTGAATTTGTATCATTGGGGAATGGTGAAACATATAGAGATCTTAATAGTATTTATCTTAGACTAGTGCTTGAATTTAAAGGAACTGGAGGCGTTGTTAATAACTTGTTGCATTCCATATTTAGGAACTGTACAGTTCATTTTAATAATAAATGTGTATCTCAACCTGACAACAACTATCACTATAGAGCATATATGGAAACATTGCTCAATTATGGAAATGATGCTAGATCTACCCATCTTGAATCGTGTGGTTGGGCTACTGATGTGAATAAAATTCATTAATCGATAAAGAAGGTAAGAGAAAAAAATTATTTAAGGATGGGAAAAAGGTGGAGCTTTTCGGAAAACTTCATGTAGATGTATTTAATCAACAAAAGTACTTGCTTAATAATGTTGATCTTAAGGTCACATTAAATTTGGAGAAACCAGAATTTTATATTTTAGAAAGTGGGGATAAAAATGAATCTTATCTAAGAATACATGAAGCTAATTTATATATAAATCATCTTACTATCAATAGTAGTATATTAATGGCACATCATAATGTATTACAAAGCAAAAATGCAATTTACCCATATAAGAGAAATTAAGACCTTCACTATAGATCCAGGAAACCATTCATTATCTCTAGATAATGTTATACTTGGACAATTACCAAATTTCTTAATTTTTGGAATGGTGTCGAACAAAGCTTATACTGGAGATAGAAAAGAAAATCCATACAACTTTCAACATTTTAATTTGCAAAGATTTAATTTGTTTGTTAATGGAGTACAATTTCCAGCACAGCCAATAGAATTTAACTACAACAATGGAAGAATATTAAGCACTCGTGGTTATCAAACCCTATTTAAAGGTACCGTCATTTGATAAAGGTCATCAAATTACAAAGGAACTTTTTGATAGCGGATTTTTTTTACTAGCTTTTGATTTAACACCAGATCACAGTAATAATTCTAATTGTGGAAATTTAATAAATCAAGGAACTATTCGAATAGAAGGACGTTTCGGGAAACCAATAACGGAGGCAATTACCTGCTTAGTATATTGTGAATTTGACAGTATAATAGAAATTGATAAGTCTCGCACTATAATTCAAACGCTATGAACTCAATAAATATTATAAATACTTTAAATTCAAATAATTATACAAAATATAAATTTAAAGGAGTTTTTGCGAGCAATAAATTACCCAAGACACCTGTTACAAAACCATCATTTTACATAGCCAACACTGATCCATCTTATAAGCCTGGACAGCATTGGGTCGCTTTTTATTTCCCTGAAAATAAACCAGCAGAATTTTTTTGCTCTGCAGGTCAACCTCCAATAAAACCATTTATTTCATTTCTAAACCGAAATTCTAAAACATTTGTCTACAATAAAATGCGAATTCAAAGTGAATCATCAATGTTTTGTGGTGTTTATTGTTGCATTTTTATTTATTTAAGATGTAAAAATTTTACTTTTAATAAAATTTTAAATATTTTTAATGAAAATATATATATTTTACATGAAAATGATATGTTAGTTTTAAGTTTATTTAAATACTTTTATTTGTTTTTATAGAAAATAAAAATAAATAAAGAAATAAATAAGAAAAATATATATTATTTTGTTTTTATTCCAAGTTCTTTTTCCACATTTAGTAAAACTTCCAGGAGAATTTTATCACGACCATCATGCAATGCGAGGAATAGTGGAATGTCTATAGGCGGCAGTATTAAGATTTCTTGAATTTCAATTTGACCCTTGTTTGAAATATAATTTGATTCAATTTTAGTGTTGTTGGATGTATTCATTATTCTGAATATGTTGTTCTTGATAGATAGTCTATTATTTACTAAAATTATTTCTAAAATTCAAAATTCATAAGACCCTTACCAAGTTCAAAATTGCAAGAAGTTATTGTAAAAAAAAAAACAAACATTTTTTTTTAAAGTTGTATTATTTTTTATTTATTATTATTTTTTTAAATTAACATATTTGAAATTAAAAATATTTTCCCTATTTACTTATTTTAGACGTTTAGATAATAAATAATATCTTTTTATAAAATCCTCTATTTTGTTTATAAGTTGTATATGCTTTCTACAGTTACAAGTATCAGGACCAACGTTTGCTTTATCATCCGACCATGAACAGTTTTTGAAGTGTAATCCATATTTAGATGATATAGGTTCTTCATTATAATTCCCAGTTTTATTAATAAGTGCCAAATACTCTTCCAGTGTTTTTTGATGTTCAACAAAAATTAAACCATCAAAATTTTGAAGAAATTTTTGAATTTTTGTATGTAACATCTTTATTATAAAGCTTTCTTTTTACAATTAGTTAGTTTTTAAAAATCATGATACTTATATACTAATTAACAAATTTTCTTTATTAAGAATTTCTTGGAATTTTACTATTTTCCCAACTGAAATATGGTTGAGAATTTGGGATGAAAAACTCTCCCACTTCGTCTTCTCCAGCGGATTTTTCGCTGACTACCTCTTCCAATTCCAAAACATATAAACCATTATCTAACTTCCTCCTTAAAGTAAACTGTTCATTATTAACTCCATCTATTACTTTATCTTCCAAATTATTATATCGTTTGGGAAGATATAACATTCCCTCTTCAAGCTCTGCCATCACCACATTTCCATATTTATTCTTATGGCGGAACATACTTAATACCTTATATGGCTTTGATGGTAGTAAATCCTTTGCTGCTAGATATGGTCTTGTTTTTAATTTATTGAAAGCTGCAACAATATCAGCATTTGTAATCTTATTTGATTCCATTTTTGTTCCGCCTTTTAAAAAGTTTTTGATTGAAATAATTTTACTTCAGACAATTATATTTATATCTAATATAATTTATCTCCAAAGAAGAGTAATTTGGGTATATCTCTTAATATTTCAAATTGAGAAAATATTATAAATACATAAATATTGAGCCTTAAACTAATTTTAAACATATTCTAGATATGAAAAATGTTTAATATGAATAAAGAATACTCCCCTTAATTTGTTATTACAATATTTAATATTAATCATGACCATACTCAACAACATAAAATACATCTTCATTAATGTCAAAGAACCTTACACAAAGTTATTTTTTTCCATATAAACAAAACAATTCTCAAGTTTCCACTTTACAAAAACAAAAATAACCATATAAAAATATGTAGATGAATAAACCAAAAATACTCAAACGCTATTTATACAAGTCATCAGTTTTTAATTTCATCACAATTAAAAGTGCAAAAAAAATAAATAAATAAATAAAAATTGTCTCCCCTGTTAAATTGTTTGTATGTACTTTTAACATAATTACATAAATACATACATACATATATACATACATACATACATTGGTTTTCAATTTCATAAAATGCAAAACAATTTTTCCTCCTATTAATGCACTCACAAGAAAAAATTACAAAAACAAATTCATTGGTTTTCAATTTCATACAAACAATTTCCTCTTCAAAATTTCTCTTTCTCCTCATTAAAAACAAAAACAACTATTGCCTTCCCATTTCCCTACTACTACCGAGCTCAAGAAAGTTGTTATGAATTTAATTTTAATTAAATGCATGTGTCATTCTACTTACTCAATTTACAATTATTATTCCATTCCTGGAAAAATTGTATGCCAGATCATCTTAAATTTTTAGTTAACGAAATCTATACTTGGTTTGTAAGAAGCTACATCCGCCAACAAAGCTACAAGCATATCTTTCAAGCCATTAATGTTGATTAAATAAACGCACAATTTGGACATTATTTAAGTATATAAAGTAAGTATATGGAGTTTATTAAATATATTTTAATTTAGGTGCCATTAAAAATAGTTAACATAGTGATACTAGGTGGCTATTGATAGAAACTTCAATTTTAAGAATTGTAGATCACATTTTGGAATTGCCAAAAATCATGAAAAATGTTTTATGGCAGAAAAATTATTCGATTTATATAACAACAATATAAACCTATTGTACCTTATCTTCTTAAAACCTATATTAGCTCATACACAAAAATTTTCAAAGCCAAAACGACGAACCTACAAAATTTTTGAATGATATGGAAACTTCGATCAATTTTCTTGAACAATTTGTATTAAAACCTACAACAGAAATAGACATTTTCTCAGAGGAATTCGAAGATTTAGTTTGCTACAACTGATATTTAGGATTCACCTTTGAAGCTTTCTTAAAGGAACATAAAAATGAAATTGATAATGATAAAGAAGAGACTGCGTGTAATAAAAATATACACATAGCTACACAAAAAATACAACAGAAATTGGACATAGCATCAAAATGGAGCCATGGCGATGGGTTCATCATCAATGCTACAAAGACAAAATTAATGCACATTAAACCCCAACATGTGGCAGCTTCACATATAGAAATAAAATTCCATAATTATAATTGCTTACACCAAAAAAACGGTATACATGCAATTGCTGCTTGGGGAAGTACTACACATTGTAAAACTCTGCAAAAGTAGCAAAATCTAATTCTAAAATTACTTTGGAAGAGTCGTCGTATTGCAACAAACACCATTATATATAACACCACTATAAATAACACAGCAAACAATTATATGTTTACAAACACACGTCATAATAATCACAACACAAACAGCTCTAACAACGCATTTTATAATACAAACCATAACAACATAACATTATCACATATTAATCAACCAAACTTCAGCAACTCAAGAAATACCACACACACCTATGTATTAGATCGCACAACACACAGTGGGGTCAAACGCAAATTTTTTGGTAATAAATCTGAATTTCCTGAACTACTGGTCGGATCAAATTGAAATGTATGGAAGAGTTGTAGAGGAGGACCTAAGCTTTCAGAAAAATCATCTTGTAGTCACCCTGTGATAACACGAGATAAGCTACAGGGTGTCAAAGTTGACTACCTCGAGTATGTAAAAGTTAAACAAAATCGTAACTGGTACAAATGAAGTCCGATTTTAAAGATTTTTATATTTCTGGAAAGTGCTTGGCAAGATAAAGAAAAAATAAGCTTACTCATCTAAGTTATCTCTTACAGTTAAAAAGATATTTACGCTTGAATTTTGAATTTCTGATTTTTAGGCTCGACTTTCTTTCGTTTTTCGGGAATAAGTCCGGAGATATATGAGGTAAAAATTTTTTAAAAATATTCTGTAATTTGCTACATATTTCAAAATAATATGCTGAAAGAATTTTTGAATTATTTCAATTCGTCTAGACGTGAAAAATATTCAAAGTCAGCACTCTGAAATTGGCATGAAAAATGGCTATTTTTTTACAAAAATATAGTACAATTCATTCACTTTTTTCTCAAAGTTCCGTTAATAAAAAAATCTTTTCCTTATTAATTTCAAAAGATAAGGCTTCATAAATGGTTAATAAAGAAATTTTGAATTGATTTAAGTTTGCACCCTACATCCAGCATTGGCCGAAAATTGTCAATTTTAAAAAATTGTTTCATTTTTATCGATTAATAAAAATTAATTAATTAAATTTGGTACCCATATTTTTTATAGAAATAGATTTAGAATGATTTAACACTAAACTGGTTCCCGCCCGGCCAAAAACGAATGCAGGAGTGGAGATTTTATGTTAAAAGTCAGTTTTTTTAACGACTATTTTTAAAAGCATATTAGCATAATATTTTTAATATTATTTCTTATGTAATTTATAAAACGCAGATCAAGCTTTCATTCCTAAAAAATCAATAAAATAGCTCCAATAACCTATTTTTGGTAATTTTTCAAATATAAATTTTTTTTTAAAATAGCTGAAAATCCAAAAAAATTTTATTTTTTTAATACAACTCCACTAATTTTGCAAATACTTTAAAAATGTTAAAAGAATATAAAAATAGACTTATTTACCAATTCAACGATATATAAAATGTTGATATAGGTCATTTAATAATAGTAATATAATGGCCTCAAAACTACCAAGTCACGTCAAAAGTTGCAAAATTCACTATTTTGTTCCGTATTTCCATATGTGTTTATACGTAACACTCAACTGCATTGCTTATTTTTGTTACGAGATAATAATATTTATTAATGAATTTATTTAAAGTGTTCATAAATTTTTTCTACTGAAAAGGTTTTTAAAATTACCTAAGTACATAAATAAGTATATTTTCCTTCGTTTTTTATTACATTTTTTTAAGTTTTTAAATAATTTACCTAGCTATTTAATTAATGTATTATAACAAAAATTATTTTTTTACAATCGCATAGGTACATTTTTTGACGTACCTGTTTAACACTACAGGTCATAAAAATAAACTGAATGAAATTGGGGGTTTTGAGCAAAAATTAAAATTTTTTAATTCATTTTTGCCTGTCACAATTTAACTGATATAAATATTCTTTTTGAATTTGCCATTATGGAGATTACATTAAAACACTTTTCTATTTGCAAAGTAATCTGGGATAATCTATCTGATATTATAAATCGTCCAGAAAAAATAAGAAAACTCATTAATACAGTAGTATCTTTTGGTTTAACTCTTACTGCAGAAGACAGTTTAAAGCTCGAAAATTTTTATAAATCATACGAAAAAAGGATGCAAGCTTCAGATTGGTCAATACCAAAGTTCAAGAAGAAAAATGAAGAGTGGTTGGAGGGAGAAATACCAATTTTCATCGGAAAGCAGAAAAAGGGTCGACCAAAAAAAAGTTACGAAGTTCAGCTAAGAACAAAGAGGACCAAACAGGAATCTATTCTAAATTCACATACGAATGCCGAAATAAAAGATACATTTAAATCTTTAGTAACACGTACGCAACCAAAGGAAGTAGAAAAAGTTATAGATCGATTACATTGAATAATCCAAAGCATAGTGACACCGAAATCAACATCGTCCTTTACCTCTGAAGATGCTTAAGCTCTAATATTAAATTTAGGATTATCAAGAAACCAATACGAGATTTTGAGGAAATCTGTTAGCGAAAAAGGATATGATATCTTTCCCAGTAGCAAATCAGTGAGAGAAGCGAAAAGTAATATTTTACAGCCTATGGAGCACCCGGTTAATGCTTCTGTTAAAAGTGCTAAAGTTAATATATTGCAATTACTTGAAAATACTGCCTCTAGAATTATATCTACCTTCAGCAATGATAACATTGAAAAATGCAAAGACTCTGAACTTATTTTAATATTCAAATGGGGCTGCGATGGAACATCAGGATTTTCGGAATACAAACAACTGGATGGAAGTAATTCTGGAAATAATTATTCCTCGCTGTTTATAGCGTCTCTGGTACCACTCCGAATGCGCTTAAATAAGCCTCATCGACAAGAAATAACTCGCTTTTTGATGATATATGGATAAATTTAACTCCAGGTTCCAAATTTTTGTGCCGTCCAATCCTTTTTGATTACACAAAAGAAACCACGGTTACAATAAACAGCATTGTCAACCAATTGGAAGAAGAAATTAAAGCATTGCCCCCAATATATGTAAAAGTATCAAACAGAACTATTAAAGTTACATTTCAACAACAATTAACGATGATTGATGTAAAAGTTGCAAACGCTATAACAGATACAACATCTACATGGAAATGTAATATATGTGGAAAAATAAGTTTATAATTTCAGGATAAGTCCTTGTTAATAAAAATTCTTCAAAATTTGGAATATCACCACTCCACGCAAGGATAAGAGTTTTGGAATTCTGCTTACATCTTGCATATGATATGAAGTACAGAAATATTCCCGGGCAGGAAAATGCTACAGTAAAAAACAATTTGGAACTTCACGAATTACGAAAAGAGGAGAAGAAAAGAATTCAATTGGAATTCAAAGAACAACTCGGATTAATAATTGATAATCCTCTACATGGCTATGGAAGCTCAAATGATGGAAATACAGCAAGACGTTTCTTTGAAAATCTGGAACTCAAATCTTCAATCACAGGCATTGACTTAAATATTTTGAAGCGTTTTAAGATTATATTGGCAGCCATTAATAGTAAAAAACAAATTAATGCGGACAAATTTAAAATTTTTGCTTACGAAACTAAAGAACTACTTAACATTACATACCCCTGGAAATCAATGACTCCACCAATTCACAAAGTATTGGCTCATGGTAAAGAAATAATAGAAAATAGTATTTTGCTTTGGGAGAGCTAACAGAGGAAGCACAGGAAGCCCGAAATAAAGATGTTAAACATTTCCGACTCTTCAATACTCGAAAATGTTCGAAAATAGCGCAAACTATGGACTTAATGGAATATTTATTAATATCATCAGATCCAGTTATATATTCTATAAGAACACGATGGCTACCAAAAATCACTCTTGAAATAGAAAAAGAGGATTCCGAAGCTAAGGAAGTTAAAAATTTGCTAACGTTTGATGTTTCTGATTATTTTCAAGAAAATCTCTAATAATATCTTCGATAATATATTCTTGATAAAATAAACATACGGGATATATGTATAATAAGTATGTAAATATGTAGAACAAATTAAATAAACATTACTCAAATAAAAAATTAACTACTTTATAATAACAAATATATACCTACATAATACATTAGAAAACTAAAATGTTACGTATACACACATATGGAAATACGGAACAAAATAGTGAATTTTGCAACTTTTGACGTGACTTGGTAGTTTTGAGGCCATTATATTACTATTATTAAATGACCTATATCAACATTTTATATATCGTTGAATTGGTAAATAAGTCTATTTTTATATTCTTTTAACATTTTTAAAGTATTTTCAAAATTAGTGGAGTTGTATTAAAAAAATTAAATTTTTTAATATCAACTGGAGCACCCTGCAAGACATATGATGATTTAAGTACAAGATCTAAGAAGAAAAGACTGGCCCATAAGCTTTCTATTATTTCGAATGAAGAAGTTTCTGATACATTCAAAGAAATGTTAAAAAAGGAGAAGCAACCTAAGAGTGCAATTAATATTGCTGAAATACTGCCAACTGCATCACCAAAACGTCTTAAACGGATTGCCAAAAGTATACCTACTCCAACATCACAATCCAATTTTACAGAGGGAGAAGCAATTGCTTTAATGCTGGAACTGGATCTCAGCCGAAGCAAACATCAAATTTTAAGAAAAGCTCTGCTTGAAAAGGGACACCCAATTCTACCATCATATAAGGATATTCAAGAAAAAAAAGCAAACTATTTTGGAGAATATGCAACAGAAATATCTAAACTACTTGTTTCTCTATACCCATGGAAAGAAATGACTCCAACAGTACATAAAGTATTGTGCCATGGCGAAATTATAATTGAACGAAATATTCTTCCACTTGGAGAACTTACAGAAGAGGCTCAAGAAGCAAGAAACAGAAATTTTAAGCACGTTCAATTATTGAGCTCCAGGAAATGGTCCAGAATGTCAGAAAACGAGAATATTTTTAATAGCCTATTATTATCATCAGACCCTGTACTATCATCAATGAGAAAACGTTGGATTTATTATGAGTCTTTATCAACTCAAAATACTGAAGACTTGAAGGACCTTTATTATCTTTTAGATATGTATACAGATACAACAGATTATTTTATAGAAAATAAGTAGTATAAGTTTAAAATATTAGAAAAATTGTCTACATAAATTTAATGTAGATAAGTAATAAAAAATCTTATTAGAATATAATATTTATTAAGGAAGATGATAAATACCAAAAATAATATATATATATATATATATATATATATATATATCTGTACCGTCTAATACTTCGGATAAAATTTAACTTTAAGTTTTTAAATAATAGTATATTTTCCTTAAGTAATCTATAATGAATGAGAATAAATGCGAAAAGATCAATATTTTCCTAATTTTATGTTTATGTTGTATTCATTTTAAAAAAAAATATGTAAAATTTATAACATGCCGAGAGTGCAGGATCAGAATGTTTCAGATCTTTAAAATAATTTTACAGGGAATTTAGCTTTTGCGTTAAAAAATAAAAAAAAAATTCGTATACAAATTTTTTAAGACACTTGTCCAAAATATGAAGTAAATTCTTTTACGATTTCACTGATTGACGTATTTCAACTAATTGTATTTTATTTTCAAAAATTTATAGAATCAACTTTTTTGAATCTAAAATGCAAGACTAAACTTAAAAATACATGCATATTTGAAGAAATTAGTTAAATACAAGAAATATCTTATTTTTTAATTATAATTTAAAAAAGGAGAATATAAATCAAATTTTTTATAACAATTTTCTTCAGCAGAAAAAAAGTTTTTGGCCAATGCATATACATATTTTTAAAATAAGCAATTTTGCAACTCACAATTTTCTTCTTAGGTATGGAATCCCAACAGCAACAACAGCAAACTTTACGACCATATTTCGATGACATAAATTCTAGAAATGTTACCACAGTAGCGGATGAAACTGCTATTTTGAAGTGTCGTGTTAAAAATAAAGGCAATCGGACCGTATCATGGATGCGTAAAAGGGATTTACACATACTAACTACCAATATATATACATATACAGGCGATCAACGATTTTCGGTCGTCCATCCGCCTGGAAGTGATGACTGGGATTTGAAAATTGAATATGCACAACAACGTGATAGCGGTATTTACGAATGTCAAGTGAATACAGAACCTAAAATAAATTTAGCCGTTTTTTTAGATGTAACAGGTAAGAAAACTATTTATTATTTTTTCACACATTTCGCTTTAATTCCAATGCCCTACACTTCAAATATATCCAGCAAAAACTTCACTTATAATTTTAATAGCAACAGTTTCCTGTATGCATTTCATTGTAGCCTTAATAGCCACTAAATATGGAAGGAATTTGGTTTTTAAGTAGCATAACATAACTTAAAGAACAGATTCAAATTCCAACTGATGCATCATGATGTAATTAAGTTTTTAAAATCAATTTGATTTTTGTCTGTATATGAAAACCATTTGTTAGCGCTCAATAAAATGCAGTGATGGGGTGTAGTGAACAGGGCGGTGGACTAATAAACAGAAACAGTAGATAGCTCCCGGGACTTATATGACAAATTTTGCAACTTTTCAAACAAAAATATAAATATATTAGAAATCGGACTGATTTAATTTATGATTGAAGTATATATTCCATCGATTTAATTTTATGTGTACATAAATAATGTGGGCTTTATTTATAATTTTCTATTATTTGTGCTACTTCCATAATTAACTTTAAAATCATATGTCGCGAATACGAACGCTAATTTCGAAAAACGGCTACCACAATTGAATTCAGTGTACTCGAATTAACTTTACCCAGCTCGTTAAAATTTGCGACTAGCACAGTGTAGTTATAAAAACCATATATTCTATGATTTTTTTCTTTAATATTATTATTATTATTATTATTATTATTATTATTATTATTATTATTATTATTGTTATTATTATTATTATTATTATATATTTTTTATTATTTTTCGGTATTTTCCTACCAAAATAAAAATTTAAATTTTTTTTAGCCAATTTGTTTTGTTTTTAATTTATGGACACAAACATTAAGCCGACTCACAGAAAAAGTGATTTTGTTACCCCCTGAAAATAAACATTGGTTTGTTTTATGTTTCCCCAAGTATTTCGCGAAGACTGAGGAACGTTTGTGAGCTGAACCGTTTTATTTCTCCTTATCACTAGATTTTTATATCTTTTAAAGATATTGAAATGTTTCTATGAAAAGAATAGGAAAATCGCCTAAAAAATTCCCATACAAATTTGTATCATGTTTCCCATGGGGTTCCCGTGATATTTTTTTCTCGGGAAAAGTGAACAAAAAACAAATTTCGGGAATTTCAGAATTTTCGAGAATTCTTTAAAGAAAGAAATTCGAATAAATACACAATAATTCTTAAAAAGTTGTCTGTAAAAATAAAAATAATAATAGCAAATAAGAGAATATATTCTTCGTTTTAACCTTTTTAAAGCTAAAAAAAGTAGAAGTTAAAAAAATTTCGAGGCTAGAAGCAAAATAAAAAGGCTAAACTGCCGACAGTGTGCTTTACTTTGCGAAGCCGGTGTTTTAAATACCTCTTGAGCCCTGCCGAAGGCCAGCTACGCCGAAATACTCTTGTTATCGAAGCCAGTGTTTTAACTACCATAGACGAGAAATCTTTTTGGCCACCTTATGCTGGGGTAGAGCACTCGGATTCCAGGGTTCGTTACAAAATATAATAAAAATACATACAATTTCTCTTTTTTTTTTTCAAAAAGACCGTACCAGTTTCGCTCCGATCTACACTAAGCCGTCTGTTCTACTAGAACAGTTCGTTGAATACTTAGGTCGAGCGTAAAACCAATCAATTGGACAATAAGTGGACAAATGCAGTTTTATTAAGCTGGCTGAGGCAAAGCCTCCTCCCAGTGTAATAAACTATATTGGTTATAGGGTAAGTATTTTTGAATTGAGTAAAACCAACAATCACAAAATAAACTTTATGTTACTCTGACGGAGGGAAAGCCTCCCCCCCAAAATAACTAATATCTTACCCTGTCGACAGCCACAGGCTAACTAACTCTAACTGCCTTTTGTTACTTATTTTAAAGTGTCGATCACTCATGTAATTCATTCTTAGTACTGTAAAACAGAGTGGTATCTAATCATTTGATCATTACTATTCAAATAGATGGCGTTGTTCTTACTTCTAACTAATTGTATAATAAATAAGAAAAATGTTAAAGGAATAGTAATTATAATAGAAACAAAACAATATACTCATTTAGTTTTTCAATATGTGAGTCAAAAACGAATGCACATGACTTTTGTCCGTCACAATGGCACCTTGAGCCGGCTTAATAAACATTCTTGCACACAAATTTCAATGTAATCGGACTAATAATTTCCATTTTCAGTAGTATTATGTTTATTAAGGAGGCCTTGTTTGTATGGAGGCCACCTTTAAGTATGAAACTAGGTTTTTGAATTCACTAAATACTCCTAACAATGGCATCTAGTGCTAAATAGATTAATTTCACACAGATAACAATATTGTACAAATAATTTGCAAAAATTTCCTATAATGAGCTGTCTAAATATTAACTACAATATTTTCGGAACGGAAGGTATGGTATCTTGGTGGCTAGTGTACTATCATTTAAAGTGTAGTGGTCTTAGGGCTCGTGCTACGAATGCACTTCTCGATGCCTCTAAATCTATACATTATACTTGTCCTAATTGTAGAAAGATAAATACTGAATTTTACAGCTCTTGTTAAAAGCTTCAAAGGAGAGTTTAAGTAACTAAATGAAATGTCTTTGCAAAGTAAACTTCCTTTGATAAACTATTTACTAATTATCCAAATTTGGATGAATTTTCCAAATCCCAACACAATTCAAGCTAGCTGATAAATCATTCCCATAATAACACATTCTTCATCGGAAATTCCTGATGATATTTCCAATTCTCCTTTACCAGCATTGTCATTAGCAACGCCGGTAAAGTGCATTGATCCTAATCTTCCATTATCCACTCTCAATCTAATTCCTCCACTATTAGTCACAGTCCCTCCTTTGGGAAATACTGCAGAGTCTCCGTATCCATCATTAACTTCAACCTCATTTTCTAATAATATACCAAATCCATGGATAGAATTTCTGGAGAAGTACGTAAAATTCCACAAAGAAAAATGATTTTTGCTACAAGATTTTATCATGACACATCCGTAGATGATACAAGGAACTATATGAGATGAAAATTCAATAATGTTATTATTGATAATGTTAATATTTACAAAATAAATGCAAAAAATAAGGGATCATTCAAGATTATTTTTCCTGTTGAATTATTTGAACATGTAGTGAATCCAAATTTCTGACTTAAAAATGTTCTTATACGAGAATTTATTTACCGCGAAGACGATAACGTTGCCCGCATTCCAGTATCCATAAACTCAAAAAACTAAAACCGTCCTAAAGATTTAATATTATATATCAGAATATTAACGGAATAAATACAAAAGTTTCTGACTTAATCCGATTTTGAATTCCAACTAATGGCTTTACTGAAACATGGCTTAATGATAATCCAAAAAATTCGGAGATAATTTGTGATAATTGTCAAATTTTTAGAACAGATAGAATTGGTAAACTCGCTGGAGGTGTTTTACTAGTGTCAAATGAATATCGTGCTGAAAAAATCCTAATTAGTAACTCCTTGAGTACTGAAATAATAGCCATAATCACAAAAATTAAGAATAAGTCATTGTAGGTAACATGTTCATATATACATCCTATATCTGATCCTCTTTTGTATAAAAATCATTTATTGTCAATTAAATTCATTGCTCATAGACTTAATCCGTATGATCACTTAGTGACACTAGTTGACTTTAATATTCCAACGGCTTCCTGGGTCACATTATTTGGTACAGACTTCCTTGTACCCATAAATCCAATTGGTTAGATAGAGGACTTCCTAAAGTCTCTCACCGATTTAAATGTTTTCCAAATAAATAGTGTTTCTAACTCCAACAACAGAATGTTGGACTTAGAGTTTGTAAATAATACTTCCTTTCTTTCTTGATGTAGTTCGAATAAATGCACCTGAGGACCGACATCATTCAACACTTTAAATTTCAACACCAATTCACATAAGCTTAAGCCCCTTTTGTTGTCTTAAATCGCACAAATTTCCAAATGATGAATCAACTATTGTCCAATGCAAATTGGTTTTGAGTACTATCTTTTAACGAAGATAGAAGTAATTTTGACCAAATTATGCATAATTTTTATTCCATACTTGAGATGTACATCCTTAAAGCAGCTCCTTTGATGAAACAAATTAAAATAAATGAACCTTGGACAACTACGACGATGGCATGGTTAAAAAACTGAATGAAACATTTGTTAAAAAGTTTATGAAAAGTATTAAAATGTTTGACAAATGTCAATATTTTATTGCTATAAACTGTTATAATTTAGAGAATAAGAAATGTTATAATAATTATCTCTCTAAAATGAAATTAAACATTAAATGGAATCCAAATTTTTAATTTTATTAGTTCTAAGCGCAAAATTTCCTCATACCCTACTACAATGAAAATAAATAGTGCATGTTTCCCAATGATAAAGACATAGCAAATGCTTTTTGTTATTTTTTTACATCAATATACATAATAATGCACAATACCCATTTGCTATCCCACATTCACCATCGACTAATATATTGTCCCTGGATATTAAAACAGTTTTAAAATATTAAAAAATGTAAAAAGTTCATTCAGTCCTGGCCCTGATTGTATTCCAATTTGTATACTGAAATACTTTGCAGAAGTATTAGCAATGCCTCTTACATATATAATAATTCTCTTACGTTCGGTATTTTTCAAGAAAGATGGATTAAGTTCGGAGAGTAGAAACGAGGTGACAAATTATAGAACAATTGCACAACTTAGCGCTATTCCTAAATTATTTGAGAAAATTATAACATCGATATTATCGTCACAAATTCCATCCATGGGCGATCAAGATATACCAACTTGATGGAATTAACATCACATATTAATTCCAGTTTCCGAAGAAGATTACAAACTTATGTAGTATACACACATTTTAACAAAGCCTTTCACAAAGTTAACCACGATATATTAATTGCTAAACTAGATGCAATTGGATTTTGTGGCAACTTCCTTAAATAGATTTGTTCCCATCTGAAGTTATACGTGTCCCAGCGAAACGCCGGGACACGTATAACTTCTTTTTTATCTATATAACATTTCCCGTTGGTTTCATCCCATCCCGATTTTGACTGTCGCATAGTGTAACACAACGTCTATGTATGTGAACATTACTTCCGGAGTCCCAGGAGGCAGTCATCTTGGTCCACTATTATTTCTACTTTTTATAAATAAATAATCTTTCTAATTCCATTCAACATTGCAAGATCCTAATGCATGCAGATGATGTAAAGCTACAATCCGATATATCAAACTTTAATAATTGATGTAACATCAATGATGTTTTAAGTTTTATAAAACGGTGGTCAAAAGAATTCACTGATTCTTACGTGACGAACGGGTTATTTACTATATTAATTAGATCTATTCTGGAATATGGTTCAGTAATCTGGGACTTAGAATATAATGTTTACATTCTTAAACTTAAATCAGTCCAAAAACAGTCTCTCTTTTTTTGACTCCGGAACCTAAGATGGGACCATAATTCATACCTTCCTCCATATCGTAGCCGTTTAGCCCTTATAAAGCTTCCAACTTTAAAAAGTAGTAGTTTCGCTGTAATTATCGCATTTTTCTTAAATATTGTTAATGGAAATATTGATTCCAAATATCTGATTAGTAAAGTATTCATTAATGAACCAAATAGACAACTTAGATCATATGTTCCATTTTATGTCAATTTCCATTGATCCAATTTTGCAGATTTCGATTCATTCGTAGAATATGAATCGATGTGAATAAATATTATGATCCAATTGATTTTGCTGATATTGGTGCAGCCATTAAAAATTTATTAATAAGCTATTTAAATTCAAATAATTTTGCCTATGATAGTATTTAATATATATAGTATATTGCTTTAGTGCTTAGTATATAATTAACTTCTAAATTGTAAATTGTTTCCAGCTGTTGTAGGTCTATAGCTGAATTAAATAAATAAATAAAAATAAGACAACTACAATGAAAATTTACATAATTTAACGATAGCGTTTTCGGTATCGCGATCTGCACTGAAAGGGTGAAGATTCTTATTACTGTGGGAAATGCTAGAATACGATCTGATCGTAAATACGTTTTTAACATTTCTGAAATTTTATAAAATTTTAAACTTACTGTAAAGCTAACATACCATGTGAAAATATTGCAAAATTCCCACTTGTATAACTGTCCTAAAATATTTGCTAAATTTATCATATTTGAAATTATTTATTTATTTATTTATTTTTTTGAAACAATAATATTTTAAAGATCATTATTTTTGCATTTTAAACTACTTGGTATATAGTATTATTTTAGTTGAAGAAATTTATGTAAATTTTATTTCTAGTTATAAATTTCAAAAACAATAGAACCGTTATTAAGATTCTTGTATATATTACATTCAAATATTTTAGATGAAATATAAATTTTAATGAAATTCATATTTGTTGCACCCTTCACCTCTGCGCTTAAATTAATATAAAACGAAAGATTTATATCTTGTGTATTGGATTTTCAAAATTTTATTGTTTTTAAACATTGTCTGTGCGCTGGGCTTACGGAATCGAAATGCATAAATCACATACACAAGTTAGTATCAAGTTTATATTCGACACAAATCAGTTTTATATAAGAAAAAATCGCAGTGAGAAATTTTATGACGATCGCTCCATAACTTAGCTTCTATATAAGCCCCCTTGCGGGAATGACCCTAAAATGCTTAAATTCATATAAATGTTAGTATTAACGTAATATTCTATATTCGTATATTTTATTTTAGACTTAGTAAAAGTATCGGTTCACAATTGTCCGCATGTCTAATATAACACCCCTCCAAAAATTTTGATGGACATACACAATGGTGTGGAGTATCATACGGTCGGGCTTGACCGACTATATCTCTCTTAGTTGTTTTTTTAATTAAAATAGAATTATTAAAAAAAACCTATTTACATTAAAATGTGTTACTTATCACAACGTTTAAAATCCAATTAATCCATTACAATGTACGAAGCTGGAGGAGATAATACTCAATGCACCATTAACCATAGATCATTATAAAATTATGTGTTGGAAAATTTACTTTTAACAGTGTAATAATATCATTGTTTAAATCAATAAATGCATTTTAATTCTTTAAGTAAAAGGCTTAAAAAAAAGAAATTCCTAATACAATTTAAGCTTATGTAATCATATAACAATAAATTGAAAATCGATTTATATAATATTAACTAATAATATAGAAAATATTGGTGTAACTTTTTCAATTACTATTAAAGTTTAAAAAGTCACAGAATTACGAATAGAAAATGACAAACATTGTCCACTGTATTCATGGTTCGAGTTTGAGAATAATGCAAAATATTGGTATCATATAAAATGTCTTTGCGAGGCTTATTTAACGTATCAGCAGAAATTTATATTTTTAAACATTTTACATAAAAATATTGTACATACCGTAAAATTGTACATATTACCGAAATGGCTTCTTAAGATTTTAGAAAAAACATCATTTTATAAAAAGTACTCATATAAAAAATTTATGTAGAAATAAAATATAAAACTTTATTAACAAATTTAAAAAAAGAAAACATTTTTTTTTTAAATTATGAAATATATGGTTTATGTTATCAGGATAGAACCAACACAGTTTCAAATAAAAAAATCTCTATAATTATTCAATGGAGAAGTTTTGATAATTCTAACTTTTTATATAATTAAATAAAACATTACGCAGTTGACTATTAAATAAGTAGAAATAATTAGATGTCAATATTTTATAACGGTACTTTTCTCTTGTTAATTATTATTGTTGATTTTCCTTTCACCACTTTTGAATTATCTAATAAATCAAGCAAGAGTAAAAAAAGAGGATTTAATTCTATTTATTTTATATGATTATTATGTTAAAAATGTAAACTTTTACCATTACTTTGTATTTACTTCGAAAATTACAATTTTAATTGACTCGTTTAGAAATTTTTACTATTCAAGGAAAATTTCGGCCGATTTTGATTTTATGTCTTCGATATGTTCATTCTTAGTGTCGGTTTAGGGATAGCCACCTAAACATTTCCAATAAAATTAAGGTCGAACTTAAGACTTCAGTATTTTGACCAGAAAGCTATGATTTAACTGCATGGACTATGTGTCTAGCTGCATTATCAATGTGATAAATCCATTGCATATGATCAAGAAATATATTTGATCTTAGAAAAAGGTAATTTCAGAATATTTTTATGATTTTTGGCTATTCGGGTACTTTGTTTGAAAGGGTCAATAGTTCCTTAACGCGATACTACTGCCTATACCCAAAATTCGATTTTTTTGCCGTAATAATGGACCAGACAATTGTACTCATTTCTCATATCGTAAAAATAAAAATCATAAGAATCAAAACAATCACATTTGAACTCCATTTCAACCAAAGAAACGATATTCAGATACCTAAATTTGCGTATTCTATGTCTTCTGATGTTTAGAAAATTAAATGAAAATTAAATAAGTCTTTTATGAAGAAAATACTTGTTAGGAATATGATATTTTATTAAATACAAGATACAAGATATTGTCCGTGCGCTGACGAAAATTCCTTTGTGTAATGTTCCGTTTTATTTTTTTATTTTACCATCTGAAAACTTTTTTAATCGTCCATTTAAATTTTATTTATTTATTTATTTTTTTAAATATGGATTAGATCCGATGTTATAAAAAATAATAATGTGTAATTGAGTATAAATTGTTTTCTGCTCTCCTGAAAAAATTTTCAATAATACATATGACTCTTCGTTAGCGCACCGACGATATTTAACTTAAAAAGTGTTTTTGAAATGATAAAGATTTAATAATATTTTTAAATTCCGTACCTCTGGAATATTTCGATCGACTTGTATTTTTTAACAGTATAGAATATATTTAATTATTCGTAAATAATGCTTATTAAAAATTATGGGCCAAACAACACAAAAAAATATAAATAAGTTTCAATTACGAAATTGCTTATATTAATTAAAATTTTATTTGATTTTGCTCAAATTATCTAAGTAATAATATTAATTAGCAGAAAATATTTAATTTTCGTTATAAATTTCTATTAATTTTTTTTATTAAATAAATGACGTTTATAATTTGCTTAATATTGATAAAATTATTACCCGATGTAAATAAAAAATAATCCCATAATAAAAATACAGAATTTGCACTAACATTATTTATTGCATAATAACAAATATTTATTTAATAATATTTTATAATAATGGACAATCGAAAACATGTAATATAATGTAGTGTAAACAGTTATGTTGTCTTAAAATTATAGTTACTCTATAGAAAGATCAAATAAAAACGGCTATTTCAAAGGGCCCTTCCAACCAGAACCAGCGCCAGCCGGTAAAGAAGCCGACGGAGCTCAGCCACCGAAGAATTTCAATAGCAGCTGCCGTCGAAAAAATTTCGGCTTATGACAGCTTGAAATAAGCCGTCGTAGATATTTTTCTTAAATTTGTTTTTGGTATATTCCAACTCCGTGTTTTGTAATAATTCAAATATAAATTAAACATTTATGAAATTTAGCTTTTAATTTTAAGTTTTATGGAATCAAGAAGAAAAATTCGTCCAGCTTTATATTAGAAATCATAGAACAGTGGCAAAGGTTGGCAGCCGATTTAAAACGGTAAAAAGGTAGCGGTATTGGTTTTCGGTTTTAGTATTTTAGCGGTAATGGTATTTTCAGTTAATTCGGTAACGATAATTTAGTGTTATCGGTATTTCGAGCTATTTCGGTAACTGTATTTTAGCAGTAACGGTACTCGTGGTTATATAAAAAGATTAGGCTGGGATAACCATAAAATTCATACGTTTTATTTAAATTTTGTTTAAAATAATTATTTTTCTGAAGCTGTGTAATAACGATAAATGTATTTTATACGTTGTCTACCGTTACTTCTAAAATACCTTGACAGTAGGTAATAAAGATTCACAAATTGATTTCATTTGATTGATTTCTTTGTTTTATATCAAAAATGTTTCGCAACCAAATTAGTCATACAGATTAGAAAGGAAATATTCCACCCTGAGCGGATACGTGTCCGGTTCGGTGATGACTAACTTGTCCTAAACTGCACAGTTCCAATAATTTTTTTTGAAGAAAAAAGTATTCATATATAAGTTTGTACTAGCATTATAAAAACTATGTACTTTTTAAGTGTAAGGAATTTTTAATCTATATATGATTTTGATCACAAATTCAACCAGGATTGTATATTTACAATGATAAAATTACAATAAAATCTTGAAAACTTTATTAGGTATATTTACATCTATAATTTAATAAATCCATTAAATTTAATGTAACATGGTACAATAAGTAAGGTAACGATAACTCTACATTGCATTGAAATCTCTTATGTCAACTTCAATTTTGATATTCCACAAGTTAGTTTAGAAAAAAAAAATAAAAGCACATCAGAGCAACAAGACGGCGGCGGCGCGATATTTTTAGTCGGCGACAACGGCGCATATTAAAAAAATGTATTAAAAATAATACAAGATGGCGCCACTGCGTTCACTACTTCTAGCATTGAATTTCAATGAACATTTTTAAAAAAGGCGGCGTGCCGCCGATCAGCCATATTGCAGTTTTGGTTATTTTTAACCATTTTCCAATGTGGAGATGATGACTTATCCATTTTGGTTATTTTTTGTTAAATCAAAATTTTATTTTTATTATTTTATTATATTATTATTTTTATGCTACCTACTCTTTTAAACTTGTCAGCAATAAAAAAAAAACAATTAAAAGAAAGTTAATAGAAAATATAAAGATTTTCTAATATTTAACCAAAAAGTAAATTCTTCGTTTTGGTGTTATTTTTTCAATTTGGGAATAATTTTTTTTTTTTCGTTTTGGTGATATTTTTTCCACATGTCAATGGTTTTTTCTTGGTACTAATTTTAGAGAATGTTCAAATGGGCACTAATTTTTGAAAATAGGTATCAATTTCGCAAAAATTTTCAAAAAATAGTACCAGGTTCTCAAAAATGCTCAAAAAATAGTACCAATTTTCAAAAAAAAAAAAAAAAGCAACCACTTCAAAATCATGTACCAATTTTCATAAATAGGTACCAATAACACCAAATAAAGACAACTTTAAAACAAGTGAGAAAGATACACGCAATGGTGTGCATGTGCACCAAAATTCGGGGAGGTGTCTTTTATGAGACTTGTGGCAAATTGTGGGCCGATACTTGTATTAAGTGTAAAATAAAGTATACGAATACAGAATATTAAGTTCACATTTACATTCATACATATGAATTTATACACTTTTGGGTAATTCACGAAAGAGGACTTTATATGGGTTCTATGGTGAATTATATACCGATTTTCATAAAATTTGGCACTGTCATTTGTACTTATATAAAACTTATTTTTGTAAAATATTAACTTGATTTTCGGAAAAGAGGTGTTTATGGGAGCTATGGCGAATTGTGGACCAATCTTCATGAAATGTTCGGCTTAAATTGCGATCACTAGCTCACTTGGTTAAAAAAAAAAAAATGATAATGATTCAGTGTCCCTCTCAACAATCTCCTCCAGTAATCTTACGGTCTTGTAAATGCCTAGAATTTCTGCCTGGAAAACGCTGCAACTATCAGGCAATTTAAAAGTTCGTCTGATATCTGTTCCTATGAAGTAAACAACCGGTCCTGTGCCTACTTCCATCTTCGAGCAATCTGTGAAGATAGCACATTATCTATGGAGTTTTTCCGCTCCATTCCAGAGGTCCCTACTAGGGATTTCAATAACGGGAGTAGCCTCGAAGTCAATTATAGTATCAATATAATCCGTTTGGGCGGCCGAGGATAATGTTCGACTATCAAACTTGACTTCATTAAGTATGCTAACATGCCCCGCTGTGAAGCTCCCTATTAATCGCAATTCCTTCAGTCTAAATAAGCTCCGCATAGGCATTCCTCTCACGAACTCCTCGATTTGCAAGAAGGTGGAGAATGATGTCAAGTGCTGCCTGAGATGTACTTCTCATGGCACCCGTAATGCCAATTGAAGCACATCTCTGAACTTTAGAAAGAAGGTTCCTATACGTCCCTTTTTCAACGCTTCCCACCATACCGAACATCCATAAGTGAGTATGGGTCTCACAACCGATGTGTATATCAAATATACAATTAAAGGTTTTAGACCCCAGTTCTATCCTAATGTTATTAAAGGCCTTTTCTATATCGAGGAACGCGGCCAAGGTGTATTCGTTATGCAGCAGACGTTCAATAAAACTCACTGCATCATTCAGAGCACTCTCAACAGACGTACCCTTAAGATAGGCGTGTTGAGCGTCGTTGATGACCTGAGTTCCCATACTCCTCCTCAGATACAAATCGATCAGTCTTTCTATTGTCTTGAGTAGAAAAGACGATAGGCTGATCGGTCTATAGTCCTTGGGCGTCGAGTGAGTCGTCCTACCCGCTTTGGGTATGAAAATGAAATTTACCTCTTTCCACCCCCTGGGAATATATCTCACATTCCCTAAATATATTCACGAGTAGTGAGATGTCTCTATTATTGAAATTCTGTAACATGGCCGGGAAAATGCCATCTGGACCCGGTGACTTATATGGCCCAAATGAGTTTACCGCTCATCTTATCTTGTCTCCAGTAATCACCTCCTCTATCTACCTTTATATCCAGGTGTCACAGGGTCCTTGGATAATACTCGTCTAAATCTAGACAACTCGTTGACCGAGTCCATGGATTCACAGAAATTCATCCGTGATGTTCCATTCGTCCGTCTTATATCCTTCTTATACTTAATGAAGCTTTTCCTATAGCTGTCCCAATCAATCAATCCTTGTCAGTTTGGCTCTATTAAACAGCCTTCTAACTGTAGACCGTTGGACCCTCAGTTCCCTGGTCCACCATGTCGGCTGCCTCCGTTGACAGAAAAATCACCGGGCAACTGAGCTCAAAGCTACTATTATATACATCCGTGAAATTATTCACAATATTCCTCGATACCCTCAGCTGAATTCCTCCAGCCCTCAGCATCCCTCAAATCCCTATCAACTAACTCACCAAAGGACTTCCAATCCGTCCTTCTGGAGTTCCTATAAGGTTTCCTTTCAGTCTCACAAAGTCAAGACTGAAGGATATCATGCTATGGTCCGAAAAGCAATAATTCATAGCCACCCTCCAGTCATTGACAAATTTCCCCCCTTGGTTCGCTAGCGCTATATATATAACTCTTTCCCTATCTTTCGTTCTGAATGTAGGATCATTACCCCTATTACAGATATGAAGATCACAACCAGTTATAAAATCAAACACTAACTCACCCCTCTTGGTGATGCCCATGCTTCCCCATTGGTAGTGGTGAGCATTCCCATCATCCCAGAACCATGTACGTTCCTCTCCTCCTGCTGTGCTGCGCCAAATGCTGCAGAGCGATGCCCGGTGGATCGGCCGCCTCATATGACATGCATACGGATGTCAGTACAAGCCTACTGCCTCCAGTGACCTCGCTCTTATTTTACAAGTAATGGGCCTCTAAAGCTTTAATATATTTTTTTTGAATATCATAGTTGTATATGAATGCCGTTATATTCGAACAATGTCTTAAGTTGAACACTGTCTTACGAGACATTTGTTCAAAAAATTTTTTGAAAATTTTGTTCGAACACATAACTTAACTGGAAAAATTGGAATACGAAGAAACGTAGCCAATAGGTTTCCTATCAAACTCCACTTGCGGATTTTTGTCATACCTTTCTTTGAAACAATGTCAGAAATGAATTTTGTTCAAACAATTTTTTGAAAATTTTGTTCGAACACATAAGTCAACCGGAAAAATCAAATATGAGGAAATATACAAAAATAGTACCAAATTTATAAAATTAAACTTGGGACCAGAGACCCAAGCCGATGTCACCATCGACTTGTATCGGCTTAAACTTTTGTGCCGGCCGATGCTTTCACACACAGGTTTTCGTTATTGATTAAAGCTCCTCAAAGAGTATTCTTATAATTAATTATATCCAACCAATTAGCAATTTCTTAATATTAAAAAAAATTTGTTTAAACAAAATATATAAAAAAACCGAAGTGTAAAAATTAATCAAAAACTTTGTGACCAATGCACAGTTGGGCAGAGTCGAAAAATAAATCTGTAACTTCTAATCGGCTGGTTGGATTTACATAAAATGTCACATAGGCGTAGCAGAGGTGTGTAGTACAATTTTAAGTTTCTTTTATTTTATTTATAAGCTGTGAGACTATATGGTCAAATTGATTACATAGATGTTTACATTTTAATGGTACATTTTTAAATTTTTTAAAGAAAAAGTATATTCAAAATTTTTAATAATATTGTATGGATATGTACTGTTTCCCAAGACAAGAAAATCTAACAAAGTCGGTTGGAAATGTTGGGCTATATAAGGAAAAACTGGACCAAGACCTTGCAAAATTGAGACTGGTGAAAACTATAAAAAATAAACTGCACATGCAAACATGTTTTTTGTAGGTCTTAGCAAGAGCTTTAATAAGATATAATAATCTTTGAAATCGAGTAATAAACAAAAATTTTGCTAGCCGTTAAAATTTGCTATGTCAGAGGTACCCTATTTCGAGCCTCCTTAGTTCCACTCCTAAGAGGTTTGTAGGGTTCCCCTTTTCAAATTTAAAATTGTACACTCCTCTGCTATGCCTATGTGAAATTCTATGTAAATCAATTTAGTCGATTAGAAGTTACAGATTTATTTCCAAAAATTTACGATTCTGCCCCACTGTGCAATGCAAATTTGTGGTAAATGAAGAAGACTTTATTGAGTGTGGTAAATGTGCCAGAATTTACCACGTGATTACTTTGTAGAACATTAGATAAACGTCACATAGAGGGATAAAATTTAAAAAATTGCGATTAATTGAAAATTAAAAACTAATATTTTGAAAGAATCATTGATTCTTAGTAAAAATTGATAAAATAATGCATCAGTAACTGTTAAAAAATTTCCATGATTTTTTCACTCTCTGTGTAGTGCGCTGTCAAAGTCACAGATTTTTCTGCAATTTTTAATCACCGTGGTAAAAAGTGAAAATTTAGTTTTTTCAAGTTAATATTTTTGCATTTTATTTTTAAAAATAGTTTTTCTTTGCAATGGTGTTGTTAAGCTTAGGTATTTAGAAACATATGTGCTGCGCATATTTTGTTAAAGTAGTCAATGCAGAAATAGAAAAATATAAGTATTATTTTTTTAACAAAAAAAAAAAAAAAAAAAAAAAATAAAATTCAAATAATAAAACTTTAAAATAAAAGTTAAATTTATTTAATAGTTTAAGAATAGAACTATATAGCATTTTCGGAAATTACTTAAAACAAGTAAAAAAGTAACAATAGAACAAATTTTGTCATATTAAGCCAGTAATGTGAGAATAATAATATAAAAAATTGTGCTTTAATTAGAATACAAATTTTCGAACAAGTCCGTAAACTTTTATATTTGTGTTGATCTTACGCTTATGTACAGATATTTATCGTATGTGTACATAAATTCTTCTCCTATAAAAAAGAAAAAAAGTTAATCCTAAAGAAAAACATAATAATTGGACAGAAACAATTAAGAATGTTATATTCGCATTGGACGATTCTATTATACCCACTATCTAAAAATTTTTGCGATTTAATAATTGCGTAATTTAATATTTCATCTTATATGTAAGGTTGGCGGATCACGCCTATTTTTGATTTCTGAGCCTACGACGGTCCTCGAACCATTTTTACCAAATATCGATGGCGTATATCCTTTCGTTTAAGAGTTATCGTCGAAAAAATATAAATTGGAGTTACGACGGACATTAAGTTTTTCTAATATTTGGACAATAACTTTTTTGTTTATTGGCCAATTGTGCCCAAATCCAAACATAGGGTCTTAGATGAATATTTCGACATGTTACATATGGAATGACAAACATAATATACTAACCATCATTTTTTGATGGTGGGCATACAAAAAATGTAATAATAAAATCAGCATTTTGGAGAATTAAACACCTTTTGGCTTTTTGAATCTAAAACAGCGTTCAAACAAGATTTCAATCATAATTTGCCCTGTTGCCTCTGTTTAATCATTCAAATTAAACACTTCCTAATCACTAAAAATTACTTTCTCCAATTGTATATTCAATACAGTCCTCTAAATACAAATAGCACTGTATTTATTTTGTATATAAGATTATACACCTATCGACCTTTGTAGATTTAAACGATTTAATGGCTAGGGTGAACTTCGATGGTTATTGAAAAATAAATAAATAAATGATTAAATAAATAAACTGTATTGTACATACACTACTTACTAAAGGCATTTTTATTAGATGCTAATACTGAATATTAAGATTTGTCAAAAATTCGATACAAAAGTGATATTTTAAATTATTCAAAAACATTTGATTTTCATATGTATCAATAAGATATTTCTTACATTATCAAAAATAAGATTATACAAAACTTTTCTAAAAAAATTAGAAAAATATTGAAAGAAAAAAAAAAAACATTGTATTACCCCCTGAAGTATTCTGTATCAAATCTTTTGACATACCTATAAAATACGAAATAATAATATACTTTTCATCATAGAATGTTTAAGAATTTTACGAAATTTCGAAACAATATATATATATATATATATATATATATATATATATATATATATATATATATATATATATATATATATATCAAACAATCGGAAAATAAAAACGCCATTTGAACACACAAATTGTCATATCGATATCATTTCTTATTTATTTAATAGATATTTTTATTAATATTTACAAAGGTAAGTAATACAATTTTTGAGATCATATGTATCCATATTTGGCTTAACTATAATAGTTGTGAGCCAGATTTTCATTTTAAAGATGATTTTAAATAAATTAATTTATAAGCGAATTTATTTTGGTTCTACCAGATTTTAAATTTATTATATAAAAAAGAACGATTTTTACGAAATCTTTTGTACATCAAATTAATAATAAACAAATTTCCAAATATTTGTATAAACTATAGTAATCATAATTCATATCCCAAAAGGTTTTACTAAAATATTTAAGCCGGAACTCTTTAAAAATAGGACAAACTACTACGAAGTGAAACGTATTTTCGGATTCATCCAGATTACAAAGGGTACATGAAATTGAGATCCTGTTGCGTTAGATATAAGATCTTCTCTTTCCTTTGTTTTTAGAAGTTCAAGTATTGGCTTCCAATATTCACACAGGTGCTTATTAGTATTTTCAGGATCATATTGAATTTTTTCACATATATTTACTCACTCCTCAGCCCAGAAGGTTTTCATTGAAATAATTTTTACAGCTAACATTCGTGGTAATCTATGTTCAGTAAAAGTAACATTTTTTTATGAAATATCTAAATAATTTTTCGACTTCATCATATTTTTTAAAAACCCAAATTTAAGCACCGTAAAACATTATAGGGAAGCAGCGATGAAAATTTTAAGTTCATTGTTGTTCAATTACTTAAGATGATTTATGTATTTTGATCATGTTGATGCAATCACCATTTCCGATGTTGTTAATTTGTTTCCTAGGTGCTTTGTAAGAGATAAGTTAAAATTGATATCCATTCCCAAATATCTGTAGTTATTGACAATTTCTATATTATTTACTCATCCGGCATCTCTGCCTCAAGATAAAAACATCGTGTTAATTTTTGCTTGAAAAATTAATTGAATTTTTAAATTAAAAAGTTTAAAAAAAACTACTTAAATTTGCTTTAACTTTCTTTTGTTTGGCAAAAAAGAAGAAAGTTTGCTCAAAAAAGAAGAAAGCATTGGGGCAATAGCCCAAAATTCAAGGTGCCAAAAACGGTCCCAGCACTAGTGCCAACAGGTTTCAGCTTCCGTCTGAAGACGGAGAAGAAGAAGCAGTTGCTATCAAAGAAAAGATTCCACCAATAATTGTGGACTCTACCCACAGTTTTTCAACTGTGATCGGGTTAATTGAGGAAAAATATACCTACAAACGGATGTCTATTGGTACAAAAATTGTATCAAACTCGTTATCGCTCTACAATGAAGCTTTGAGTGTTCTCAAAGCCAAAAATTCCAGTATTATACGCATGAATTGAGGGATGCAAAAACTTTTAAATTGGTTTTATTTGGCCTGCCACAACTGGACACAAAGATAATTGGCGAAGAATTTGTAAGCTCGCTCAACATAAACCCGGTAAGCAATAAGGAACTAGCAACAAAAAGATCCAGTGTAGATGACGCACTCTATCTCATTGAGTTTGATCGTCAACATGTTTCAAAAAGAGAGGTTATGAAAATAAGATATTTTTGTAATATATCTGTATATTGGAGAAAAACTCTGAAGGAAAATAAAGGTCCCACACAATGCTCCAAGTGAGCTATGTATGGACATGGTGCTAGAAATTGTAACCGTATCGTAGTGTGTTCAGCCTGCGCCGGAAACCATGAGTATGCAGTTTGTTCACTCAATAAAGGTAATAGTGATAGTAGTATAGTTTATAAGTGCTACAACTGCATAAAGAAGAACTTAAAAAACGTTAACCATAGAGCTGATGACCCAAAGTGCCAAAGTCGTCAAGAATATTTAGAAATCCGTCATCGAGTAACATCTAAATCTAGGGCGACCAGCCGAAGAACTAACGTAACATATTTTAAAGAAGACGATCATGATTTTCCTCGGTTGCCAAGGCAAGAACCCCATAATAATTCACGTAATTCTCGCGATTTTGGTAATTTGTATTCTGAGGTAGCTAAAGGCAAGAGCTACGACAATAATAATAAAGATGACATTTCCAATGAAAGACTGGAAATATTTTTGATGCTGTCGATGCTTTGCAAAGATGTCAAAATAAGTACTACAAGCTACGAGTTTTGGGTATGATGCTTAAACATGCCATATAATTCAACCGGTAGACAATGTTCATGTTATGCATTGGAATGCCCAAGGCATAACAACTGAGTCAGCAGCTGCCCAGCTGGAATACTTTTTACACAAAAGGAAAATCGATATTCTTCTTTTAAATGAGACTTTTTTGAAACCGTACCACAAATTTCAACTTGGTGGTTATAAAATTTATAGAGAAGATCGATCTACTCATGGCGGAGGAGTTCTAATTGCAATTAAAGGTAACATTAAGCATACATTGCTACCAAAAATAAAAACAAGTACTGCTGAAAGTATTTCAGTACAAGTTATGGTTAACAGAAGGCCAGTTATATTCACTTCAGCATAAATTCCAGTTCATATTACCAATTTTAAAGCTGATTTGGATAAATTAATTTAATTTTCAAATGACTATTTTATTTTCGGTGATTTGAATGCCCAACATACACATTGGAATTATATGTCAAATAATTCGGCTGGTAATGATCTCTACAGCCACTGTCTTCAATCCAGCTACTACATTTATTACCCAAATGGACACACTTGCTTTGGACAAAATATTAACCCCATTCAACCGTCCACAGTAGACATTCTTTTATCTAACTCGTGCCTCCATTTTTCAAACCTTGAGACACATCCAAATGTTTTACAGTCGAACCATGTACCTATATCTTGTGCTATTTCTGGACAAGTTCAAAACATGACATATTCAGTTCCCTTGTATTATCGAGCAGACTGGTCAGCAATCAGAAACTGGGTGGAAAATGAAATTAGGTGTCAGAACATTGACCAACCCGTTACTTATTCAGGTAATCTAGATTTTTATTTTAACAAATTAATATCTATAGTGAAAGAAGCGTTTAATAAAATACCTGTTGGTTATAAAATTCCGTGGCAACGAGAAATCTCTGAAATTAGTAAATTGTTAATTAGTCAGAGAAATAAATACAAACTTAAATTTCAAAGATGTAGCGATTTTAATTATAAAAATCAATTGAAAAGCATTTTGAAGCTATTAAATAAACTTATTGATTTTCACCTTAATAAAGACCGCAATTAATCCTGGTCAAAATTTATTTCGAATTTGCCCTCGAGCTCTAAAAAGTTTTGGAAAGTAAAAAAAGCACTGAAAGGAAACAAAATGTCTTTTACTGATCTTCATGTAAACGGTGAAGTTTTAAAAACTGGCAATGAAAAAGCTAATTCAATAGCAGACCTATTTGGTGATTCACACACCATTACTTTAAATAATTATTCACCTATGGACTCGGCCGTCTCAAGATTCATTCATGATCTTGACGATACACTTCTTGACAGATCTAACGTTGAGCTTACCAATTTAGATGAAGTTAAATCGTTTGTACTTTTATTGAAAAATAATAAAGCCCCTGGTTTAGATGGCATTAATAGCATTATCCTTAAAAAGATGCCCGATTACTTTTTTGAAACTCTATGTAAACTTTTCAACTCTTGTTTAATAGAAGGCTATTTTCCAACTATTTTTAAGAAGACAAAAGTTATCCCAATTCCTAAGCCAGGAGAGGATCCTAAACTACCGTCTAGCTATAGACCAATAAGCATCCTAAGCCTATTGGATAAAGTATTTGAAAAAATAATTAATAAGAGAATTTTAGATTTTTCCAACCAAAATAATATTATTAACCCTCAAGAATTTGGATTCCGCAAGGAACACTCCACAGTACATCAACTAAAAAGAGTTGTTAATTTTATTGAATCAAACAAAAGAAATCGTAAGAGCACTGGAGTTATTTTTCTTGACATTGAAAAAGCCTTCGATTCAATATGTCATGAAGGCCAGGTTTTTAAACTAAATTCCTTCAATTATCCAACGTACTTGCAAAAGATAATAAAGAGTTTTTTATATCAGCACTCATTTGCTGTATCTATAGATAACACGCTATCTAGTGATAGACAAATCCCTGCGGGTCTGCCGCAAGGATCGGTATTATCACCCATTAATATATATATCACTTTATTTAATATATATTTCCGATTTTACTATTCGATAAATACTTTGATAAATGGAAGATAAAAGTTAATGTTAGTAAAACACAAGCTATTATATTTCCATATAATAGATCACAGAAACGTATTCCTACAAAACATTATATTCTAGGGGAGTTTTTATTCCTCTGCAGGATAGTATCAAATATCTAGGTATTATCTTAGATAATAAACTATCATTTAAACAACACATACAGTATATTTGTGATAAAGCAATCAAATGTGGCCGTGCAGTTTACCCCTTACTTAACAGAAGATCTAAACTTAATTTAAAAAACAAGATCCTTATTTACAAAATGTGTATTCGACCAATTATGACCTACGGATGCCAAGTCTGGTTTAATAAAGCTGCTAAAACTTACACAAGAAAATTACAGATAATACAAAATAAAAATCTGAAAATAATTCATAACCTACACCCCAAATATTCTACTGATCTACTGCATAGAAACTTTAAACATAAAATGTTTAATTCATTTGCAAGGGAACTGACTCTGTCATTTAATGAAAAACGCAGAACGTCTACATATGAAATAATAAGAAATTTGCTAAACAATCACTAAGACTCTTTTTTTACTTAAAGAGTTATAATTGATGGTTGTTTTTAAAATTTCTTATAATGTTTAAGTATGTAAAAGGTTTTTTTTACTACTTTTTTTGTAAAAATATGTTAAAAGCTCTAAAATATTATAGAAAAAGGCACAGAAATGTAAACAAATCAAAATATAATTCTGCTAGATCTAAGTATCTTAACATAGAATAGAAAAACTTGAGTTCTATAATGAAAGTCTGGAACAACTTAATTTGGTTAGATGCAGTAAAGCGTGGTGGAAAATCTCTAATAATATGAAATCAAGAAAACAATTAACAATAGGTAACCTAACTGATGATGATTTTCAGATGATTTTCGTGTACATTTTAGAAATATATTGCAAAATACAAACAAAATAAATGAAATTCATAGGTGTATGCCATATTATATTGATGCATTTCTCGATTTTCCAATAGAGATTTTTGAGCTATCATCAGTATTAAGATCATTAAAACTAAATAAGTCCCCTGGTAATGACGGTATAAGCTATGAATTATATAAATTTTCAACCGCCTGTTTTGTTACGGAAATACTCTCAGTTCTCAATTACATATTTTTAGACGAAAATATTCCAACAAGCTTTAAAACCGTCATATTAATACAACTTTAAAAAAAAGTGATCCCAATTGCGCTTCAAATTACCGTGGCTTATTATTAATTGATACCCTGTGCAAAATCTTTAACAAGATAATTTTAAATCGCATAACAAATTGGATCGAAAAATATTCCATATTTAATGAGTATCAAGCCGGGTTCAGAAAAAATTACTCAACTGTTGAGAACATCTTCAATTTGACAAATATTGTACACTTAAACAAAATGAATAGTAAAAACACATTTGCATTTTTTGTGGATTTTTCCTGTGCTTTCAATATGATTCCCAGGAATATGCTTTTTTTAAATTATCAGGTATGGGATTATTGTCAAAGATTGTAGGTATTCTACAGCTTTCATATGAAAATACGTCTAGTCAAGTACTGCATGGAAATACGTTTTCTGAATCTTTTAATGTTAAAGTTGGCATTAAACAAGGGTGCTAAGTTCAATTTTGTTTCCATTGCATCTTAATGACTTAGCTGATTTCTTTCCTGTAGGAGTAAACATTGTAAACATTCCTGTTAAAATTTTTCTTTACGCAGATGATATTGACATACTGATGACATACTGCAAACCATGATTAATGCCCTTCATTCTTACTGCTTGATGTGATGTCTTAAGGTAAATTTGGAAAAATCAAAGATAGTTGTTTTTCGTAGTGGTGTAAGAATATCCAATAATCTTAAGTGGAATTTGGAGTAAATAATATTTTTTTTTTATTATTATTATTGACTTTATCCAACCCTTTATAAAATAATTACATTGTTATGAGAATTTACTTAAAAGTATTACAACAATTAAAATTTAAATAATTAAATAAGGAAACTACTAATATCGCAGTATTAAAAAAAAAGTAGTAGCACATTTCCAGTTGAACCATTTTTGTTTAGGTTCAAATCCATACTTGTTGTAGGTACATTAGCTTCTTTAATTTTATTTTTAATAGACAATACAATGTCATCAACCGAACTATTGTGAACATTAACAGAATTATAGGTACCAGCGAGTTGATTTAGATTTTCACAATATTTGGTATTGACATTCCATCGAAGCCTTTGATAACCTGAATCCGATAAGATTCTATTATTGTTAGATGCTAGACAATTTATGTTTAGTTCAAAAGAGGCATATGATCAGAGAATGACTTGTAACTAATAGTAAAATCCTCAACATACTTAAGAAGACTATGTGAACAAATACAGTAGTCTATAACTGAACTACCAGTACCTCCACAAAAACTGTATTCGCCCTGAGCATCACCCGCTGTTCTACCTTTTAGTATTATTCTCCCTAAGTTAGTAACAAGAGACATAAGTTGCTTTCCTATCGGACTAAACGTTTTGTCTTTCGTGCATCTCGTTTCATTAATGTTTGGTAGGTCTTGTAGAAACACAGGTTCCAATATTTGTTCTTCACCAATATGGGCATTTAAATCACCCTTCTTCCAAAAAATGTTCAAAACATTCCATATCAGCTTTCCAATTTGTACAATTTAAATAACGTGGAGTGAAATAAAAAGAATTTCCGTCTATCATTGCAGTTAACAAAACATTATTAAAATATGTAGAAAACCTCAAATTACACATTTTTTGTATTTCCTTTTTGAAACCATACGACCACTAGTACGACCAGCTTTATGACTTTGTTTTTGCTTCGATCTAATATAAACAATAATTTTGAAAGTATGCTGCAAAATGTATTTGTTTGTCTGCTATGACAAGTGTCTCAAAAAGGAAGAAAATTTCGAATTTATTAATATATTTTACAAAATTACCAAAGATAAATGAACTAGACAGATTTGCTACACTAAATGATACTAAATGACAAATGCTGGGTTGCTATTGTGACTATATGATGTTTGAACTTATAGTATTAGCTTGAGTTACGATTCCAGTTTTAACAATTATCTCACAGAGGCAATTAGTTTTAGATAAAAGTGATTTAAGATATTCAGCATCATCATTTGAGTAAGCAACAACTTTTCCCATAGACCGGGTATATTTTTCGTAGTTGATATAAAATGCAAATTCACCAAGCCTTACTTTAAGATTTTCATTGAGAATCGAAATAGCTTTTTTCTTTTTTTTAAATTATAACGTTCATTTTGTTCCTCCTTAGTATAATCTTTCTGTATATAAATTGAATTTCCTTTTAGGTTACCTTTGGCGGAAACGACATTAATAGTTTACATGTGAATTTCTAAAGTAAACAAATAAGTATTTTCCCTTGGCAGTGAACGAGCTGTTACTGCATTAATATTGACAGAAAGTACGTCGGAACATAATGTAAAAAAATCTGTTTTGGCTGCAGTTACATTTTTACTTGTTAAGCCATTAACAACAATATTTTAGAGCGGGTTCTGCGATCTATTTGTTCTATGCGACTAGTAAGATCATTAATATCGTTTCTAAATTTTGTGTTTTCTTCTTTAAGCTCTTCAATTTCAGATTTAATTGATAAGAGATCATCTTTTCTAGCAACATCCTTTAATTTTACATCCAATAAATCGCAAAGTTTATCCCACGAAAATACATCAAGGGAAGTTGTTTGATTATTCATAATGTGTTTTGTCTGTTGTTTCACGCTATTATTATTTAAAAGATGTTCAGGTGATGCCACTCGTTTGTTACTTGTTAAACATAAGATAATTCGGAAGAGTAAATAAAAGGTGCAACAGCCAGCAATATACACAAGATTTGTAGACAAAATTTGTAGACACAGCAATTGCTTTTAAAATATTAATGACTATTTTATTTTAAAAAATTATTAAAGCATATTTTTAGGCATTCATAAATATTTATTATAATACTGGAATGTTAGTGTTAAATGAATCAGCTGCTAATTACAGAAGAAGGCTCAAGTTACAACAATACATATAGACGAATGTTGTATCCAATTCCAATTGAAGTTAAAAATATATACATCAATTATGTTGAATACTTTGCTGTTACTGCACTCCTACGGGCTGGTATCCAGAACTGACCGATGATTAATTTTATACTGGTTTTAACAATTTAACTTGAATAATTTATAAATTAACTTGAAAATTAACAAAAAAAATTTTTTATGTTTTGACACTTTAGAAGTTGGTTTGCCAGTTCAAAGTATACATACAAAGTATATATTAATTATCACATATCTCTAGAACTATTACAGATAAAGTCCTTTTCGGAAAAAATTTTATAATCAATTTACATAACTGAGATGAGGGCGCGTAGGTCTTGGGGAAGCGTTACAAAAAAATACTACTTATCGGATAACTTAAATACTGTTACAGCAAAAGTTTTAAAATTTTACGGGAATATCTTTCACATCAACCACTAAACTGAAAATGAACGTGGGACGGATAGGACCAAGGGAATGGTACCCCCCATACAACGAAAATATTAAATATCGTATATCTTAGGAACTATTACAGCAACAGTTTTAACATTATGTAAAAATAACTTTCTCAAAAATTTTCATAAGTTTATATCAAATGGGATGGGTAGGATCAGGAGAAGTGGAACCCCCCATACAAAGCAAATGTTCTTAATGGCATATCTTATCATATAGCGTTGATGAAATGAAAATAGTAGGGATTGGGCCAGCAGGAGGGGTATCTCCCATATAAAGAAAAAAATTATTTTCGTATATATAAAGGAATGAAAGTCTTAGAAAGTTTTATAAATAATTTTCATTTTCAAAATTTTGAATAGGGCAGATAGGGCGAAACGGAGTATTAGATCCCATATAAAGTAAATATTAGTTATCGTATTAAAAGGGATGGCGAAACTCAACGGGATAAGCTAGTATTAAATATTTTTCAATTAATTTACGTTTTCCTATTAATTTTAAAAATTAAAATACATCTAAACTGCACCATGTGGTTATAAAATGTTATTTTATTATTATATTTTGACATTTTTCTAACAGAGCAGCAAAAAAATGGCTGTTGTTGTTGCCTTATTATGCCCTACACCACCATATGTGGTTGGGCTATTATGCGTTTGTGCTGAGGTTTGTAACGTACAAAAATATTGGTCCTAGTCCCACCTTTAAGTATACCAATCGACTCAGAGTCACATTTTGAGTCGATTTATGATGTCCGTCTGGCTGTCCATGTAAACCTTGTGAACAAAGTACAGTTCGCAATTATGAAGATATCTTGATGAAACTTAGCACGAATAATAATTTTGGAACAAGAACGAAGCCTATTGAGATGAAGTTATTATAGGTTCATTATTTCACCTAGCCCCCATTCAAATATCTTCCCAGAATTTGGATTATCGATCATAAATTCTTTAAATATAGCAATATTTTAATTCAAATTCCATGTAGTTCCAAATTTTATAATTCACTTTAATCATTTTAATGTGCATAAATCCCATAAAAGCGTTAGTGTCAAGTTAATAATCGACCCAAACAAGTTTTATATATGTATAAACGGCAGTGCCAAATATTTTACCATAGATCCCATGCAAGGCCCAATTTCGGGAATCACCCCAAATTGCATAAATTCATATAGTATAAACGTAATATTCTGTATTAGTATGTTTTATTTTACACTAAATGCAAGTATCGGTCCACCCTTGGCCACGGGCCTAAGAAAAGAGCCCTTCCTGAATTTTTGTGCACATACACAATGGTGTAGGGTATCATATGGCCGAGCTACCATTTCCCCTGGTTCTATCCGTCCCATGTTCATTTTCAGTTTAGTGGTTGATGTGAAAGATATTCCCATAAAATTTCTTACTTGTTGTATTTATTGTAGCGGTACTGTTACCTGATATTATTTTGCCATCAATATTTATTGGCTTTTTGTACCCAATTTCTTTAACAAATAATTTTACTTAATTTTTATAACTTTTTAACTCAACCACTCAATCGTTTTACATGAAATTTAGCACACATATAGTTTAGAATGAACTATGGCTTATACACTTTTTTTCAGAAATTACCACAATCTACTCTACACATTTCAGGTTTTATAATAACAAAACAATTATTTTAAAATATTTTATAACAACACAAGTATTTGACTTCTTTTTCAAATTTTAAAAAAGAGTAAATATATATGACTATGACGGTATAGTTCGCAAGAAACTATGGCTTGCTTATATGACCACTTATTGGATACCATGCCCTTTTTAAGCCCACTTTTTCGAACAAATTATACAAAATTAACTCTTTTAATTTCTTGATTCCACCACTGAATCGGTTCATATATATACATATTTAACGGAGCTAATGCTGATACACAAAAAAATATTTTATGCATCATTTCACATAACCTTTGGCTCATCTATGTATACTTTAGAAAGGACAAAAACTTATACGACTTTTCTATTGTATGTCACGGACTTTTTTCCATCAAAGTTGTAGAGTCGGTACACAACATAAATAGAACATTCTAAGTGTAGTTCTACAGATCTTGCTCAGATGTCCTGCTAATTTTACACATCCTTTTACGTTAACTTTTTTTTACAAATTGAATTTATTTGAATTGAAATAATTTGAAACATACTTTTCCAGAAAAAAAACAATATTACCATTTTCTTTTATTCGAAAAAAAGTCATTGAAATAATTAACTCAAAATTACAATTTTATTAAATTGTTAATATATAATTTCAATAAAACTTAAGGATAGACAGAAAACATTTACTTTTGTTCATATTATTAAAAAGATATACCCCAATTATATTTTTGCAAAATTTCAACAGCAATTTTTTGTTCTCAGTAAATATTTTACATATGTGTGTTGCTAAAAAACTGACAAATAGATCATTTGTTTTTTAAGGAGTCGATCCTATTAACATAAACAAAACATTCTTACAATTGTAGCAGAGTTTGTTTAGAAGGCGAATCCCTCAGACCCCTCAGGAATGGATATTATTTATTCTCAAAGTAACTTTGACATGCAAGTTTTTAAAATGCTTGGTAATTTTCTGTTTCTCAACCTATTTCACTATTTTTGCAAAAGACAATATAAATCGACAATTCCATGAAAGAACGGCAAAAAGGGGCATTTTTTATCTGATGTCTTTCAATTTCCATAAAAATATATTAAGCCATTTATCCACTTTTTCATTTTCTCAAAAACCCAAGAAATTTCGAAAGTATGTGACTTTAAATAACAATATCTCTGTGATTTCAATGATTTAACCGTTTGAATTGTGTGTAAAAAAATTTTTTTTTTTTTTAATTCAAAAATTTAGGATTTTATTTTACTGCAGAGGTTCCATAGTTTCTAAATATTTCATTTTCCAAAACTCATTTCACAGTTCAAATGTTGTTTAAATCACTAAATCTTCCCAAAGATATTTCAATTGAAATTTACATACATTTGAAATTTTATGGGTTTACGAGAAAACGAAAAAGCGAAATGAAAAAGGCGAGTTTTTGCAATTTCGCGAAACTGAAAACTGATATCGAAATAGGCATCCATAAACTACTTCTATATAAAATTTTATGAAAATCGAAAGACACTCTTTAAATTCTTTAATTCATGGTATTGTCGAAATATATTTTTCTGAAAGAAATCTTTATGAAGATGAAATCAAGAAATCAAGAGAAGAAATCCAGTCTATTTTTTAATCTTAATCCTTCTGTATTTGTCCATATGGTCCAAAATTACAAAACTGGGATTAATAAACAGAATGCGTTTTCAGAACCCATAGTATGTTTAAGAATTTTTTGGAAACTATGGGAATTGTTTTTATTGAAATCTAAAATTTTTTGCTCTTCATTATACCAAATAATAATAATAATGATAGGATATTTAAACCAACAAAGAATATATGACCGAAACATATTTAGTTACTCCAAAAACCAACTTTCTACCCAAATTTTAACAATTTAACAAAATTTTTTTAGGTAAATACGGTTTCAAATTCCTTCTAAAGAAGAAAAATATATTTTCAATAATATGCAGATACGGCTTTTAAAATGTCGAACAGTAATCATCTAAACTTTTGAGGTGTCCATTTGAATTGTGAAGGATAAAACGTTCGGTAAAGACCTTCAATTTTATACGGTGTATCCTTATTGTATCTCATAAACATTATTTTCCTTATAAGAAGTAATGGACTCAAGGCAAATCACTTCGCTACTGTAGAGTCTGAGCTCAGATCGCATTATACGTGGCAAAGTAATTATTTTAACCATTTAGGATAATCTACTGTTTAATTAAAACCATGTTTTCAAATCAAAACGAAAATTGTTTATTTTTTGTTGAAAAAAGTATATTTTTTATCTTTAAATATGCGATTACGTTCTGTTTCAAAGGGTCAACCAAAACTAAAAATGTTCAGTATATACATTGTGTAGTACAACTGATCAGAAATATCAAAGTCATAAAAACCATTTAAATTATATATTTTTTGCATACTTTTAAATACATGGGAAACAACTAGCCCTAGAAAGAAATATAACAATAATAATTATTTACTAATAATAATAAAGTAATAAAATTAAGTTAACTCACATTTATGAGTGGATTTTTCAAAATTATAATTTTAGCATATGTTGTATGTTATTTAAACACATAGTTTAACATTTTAAAGAAATTAAAATTATGAAAATTTTTTAAATGACACTAGACATAATTTCTAGTTTTTTATTTATTTTTTTTTTCACTGAAAACTATTTTTTTTTTTTTAATAAAAAAATACAATTCTAAACTAAATTCTGATTCTTTTACCGTAAATTCGATTTTTCAACGATTCTTTTTTTTACCGAAAAATAAAACATTAATAATCTCATTTATCATTAAAAATCGGATGGATCTTCGTAAAATTGCTGAATTTCCAATAAATTTTTCATTCTAAATGAACCAAATCAAATTTTTACTAAAACTTTATAGTTATACTAAATAAATGATATTAAAATAATATAAAAACAAGTTTAATTAAATAAATTGACTTTTACTAAAAACTAACATTTCGCAAAAAAAAAAAAAAAAGAAATAGAACAAAAAATCATAGTTTACTTAACTCCTAGAATAAATGTAATATGTTAGATTAATTTTTTAAAAATTTCTAAATCTAGCATAAAAAATGCTAAATTGGCAACATTGTCTTACTTTACGACAATTTTATTAGTAATATTAAACTATTAATTAACTATTCTTTAAACAGCATTGATCAAAGTATAACACTTTTTATTTATCAGTTCTTTTATATCCTTTGTTGAATTTCCGAAATGTTGCATCTTTTGTTACGAATTATACAATACTACACAAATTTTTCTAAAAAGTTTGTTTTTTATGCAGTGCGTAGTTAAAATGTTTCTTACGATTAAAGACCTGCAAATTACGCTATGCATAATTAAGATGTATTGTCAAAAATCCAGAATTATATACTATTTTAAAAATTATTATTTATATGTATACTATATGTGTGCAGAGTTTGGGGTCCGGGATTTCCAGCCAAAATACTCTCGGGAATTTTTAAAATTTTTCTGGGAAAACGGGAGATTAAATATTCTCGTAGTTTTAAAATTCTATAACAAACATTTTGCTATTTGTAACACCTTATATTAATGAAAGATTGACGTTACTCTAAACATGGTGTTTGCAAGAGTTTAACCCATATAATACATCTAGAACGTTAATGTTGCATGAATCAGGTTTTTAAATTGTGTTTTTTATCTATGGTTTAACGAATTTACTTACAAGTTGTTTCAAATAAAATTTTAAATCAGTTTTATTTTTGTCATGTTAGTTTTATTATAGATTTGTTGAAATGAACATTAAATAAGTTGAACTTCGAAAATATTAAATAAATTAAAAAAAAATTACTTGGTTGTGAGATTTTTCATTCTAACAAAACATTTTCTTTTTGAACGGCATCTCTTATCCAAGCAATTGATATGTAAATGTTAGGTGTAAATACTATAACTTCAAAATACTTATAAAAAACTGATCTCATGTTATATTCATACGATTTCTGAACACATGATTGATCTGAAAACAATGTTGCGCACCAATTTGTAGTATTTTCCAGATTTATGTTTAATTTAATAAGAATTAGTAAAAAAAATAATGTAAGTTAGAAAAATAAAATGAAAATAAACGACAAGCTATTTATAATGAAATTTATGCAATAGATTACTGTATATTTTTAAAAAGTTTTAGTATCAAAAACACAATAACGAAAAAAAAGCTGAGGCACAGTTTTTAACATAAATTACGGAAGGTACTGATTTTATTTGGATAAAACTTTTATTTTTTTTTTAATCTTCATTTCATACAAAATTTAAATTTATATGCGTTAGGAGTTAACGTGTTAACTTTAAAGTCGATAAAAGTACTCCTAATTTTTGAACAAAAATACAATTATGTATATAAGAATAACAAGTAACGAAAAAAATACACAATAAAATTAAATCAAAATAAAATATTTGTTAATGTTGAATTTTTTAAAGAAAAACGTATAATTTCGCAATGCAATTTAGAAATAAATATAAAGTGCTCCCAAATCGGGTTATTGTAGTTTTTTTGCTAAGAGTCAACGTTTACACTCAGCGGAAGCAAAAACACAGCTATTGTTTCATTTTTCGTTAATTCGGTATGATTTGTAATGTTTCGTTTTCTTTTATTAAATAAAAAAATAATTTTCTTTATAACTAAACTAAATAAAGTTGTAAAAAAAAAAATTATTTTTTCGTTCCCGTTTCCCGGGAAAAGAAATATTGCGGGAAAATCCAAACCCTATATGTGTGCAACTGTTGAGCGAAGTAAACGTATTATTTTTTGCTCCGTATTATTACGTCATAAATAAACAAAATATTTTAATCTCTACCAATTTTGTATATTTCTTTGTGCCTTTCTTTTTCTTAACATAAAGAGAAAAAGTGGAATGAAAAATAATTAGGACTACACTTTATGGAATAGTACTATAAAAGGACAACCGTGCAAAAAATTGGTCAATCCATTTCCGAGAAATCTAACTTCCTCAATATTGCCCTTAGAAATTATAGATTCTACTATAACTTGGGACACAGACAGTTCCAAGAGATAACACATGGCACGGAAAGCTTTCTACAATCTCTAAACAGTATTCTTCCGTTTCTTAAACAGGTATCTTTGGTCGGATGAAGGTCCGATATAAAAAACTTTCGTTGTTATCTTGGTGCATTTGGAGCAATTCCGAAGTCTAGGCAATCAGAGAAGCAAGCCAATTAATGTATGTATATATATATATATATATATATATATATATATATATAAAATAAAAAATTTTATGAAATCGTAAAATAAACAGTCACCTTTTAAAGTTGAATTGGAACACGGCGGTATTAAATTGAACAAAGTAGAAATCCGCCCAATATAAAGTTTGAAGTATTTATTGCATCGAGAAATCACGATGGAAGAGCCGCATAAGCGATCAGGACCTGTGCAATTTGTAAACTGCCAGGAGTATGGTCGCCCTAAGGCCTTCTGTTTGTTACCACCAGTTTGTATTGCTTGTAGCGAATTACACAATTCGGAAGCCGAATATAACATAAAAAAGTAGTAATTGTGATCGAAACCATTCCTTGTATTACATTGCCAAACGAGCCGTAGGACAGAAAACTAGAATTTTTCTCTTTCAACCATCAAACATTCTTGGAACTAATTATGCCCAATTAACAGAGTCATCTGGCACAAAGAATCATACGCAAATATTCTTAGGACTACTCAATCTCTACCGCCAAATTCCCTGCCTAAAAATAACACTGGACGGCAGAAAAATTCTCCTTTAAAGAAGAATGAGTGGACTACATAGAATTTGACGTGCTAAATGCGAATTTACTATCAGCTTTTTTTTTCTAACAGCATTTTTTTAATTCTAATATTACCCCTTTAAAAAGGCAATTACACTAGTATATTTTACCATATCTCGAGAACGGTTTGTCCTATTTATATAAATAAAACTCTTATATATGTCGATTAAAACTATCTTAAGTAATGTTAAGATAACTTGAATTTTTGTCGTTTTAATTTCTTAAAGGAACTTTTAGGAAAAAATAAATTTTCAATTTTGCATGAACAAATTTTTTGGACACTAATTTCTGAACAACTCTGATGCTATTGAGCAAATAAAAAATTATATTAATACGATTTGAAGAAATTTTTCAATTATTTAAATCGTACAAACGGTTCTTGAGTTATGGTGCAATTTCCTTTTTGATTGGGGAAATTTTAGGCACGCTGATTAAAAAACTTAAGACCTGATAAAAAAAAAAATTGAAAAAATTGAAAACAGATTTTTGTTTAAGAAGGAAAAAATATGTTTTTTGCGACCACTGTAATTTAACACTAATTCGAATTCTGAAATGATAAAACAATCCCTTGCTCTAAATTTTACTAGGCCAGAAACTACTATAGAGACGTTGGTATAATCAATAAACAATTTTACAAAATCTATGAGCAATATGATGCAAAAATGTTCAAGATGTTATCCAGAATAAACCATGTACAATTGTCTAAAGATATGTTTTCTTTTATTGCAAACTGCATAAAAATTAACTTCAATATGTTAGTTTCTGAAACTCATTTAAAATCTCGAGGTATATTTTACGTTTTTATCTATTTATTTGGAATATACTTATACTATATGATACAAAGAGAAAGAGCATATAAGCTCGGCCATTCTAATAAAAACACATTTAATGTGTGATCTTTGTGACGATTATCTTCAAGCCACCACAATCTGTATTGCATATTTTTATATAAACCTAGTAATTTAATCGATACATTCACGATACCATCGATATATTCCTGGGGATTACGACTAATAACACAGAAAAGTCGCATTTTGTTTCTAAAATGGGTTTGAATGCGTATGATCCAAACAAAACACCACATCCGGTATCGAGTTACAAAAAACATTTCAACGGTTCAAATTCAAGCTGAGACTTCACTAGAATTATCCTTGGATCATTCGCCGACTATTGAACTCCAAAAAATTGCATCCGCGACTGATAACTAAGCGATATCAAGCACAAGGATAAATTTGCTGAAATATAAAAAATATTTTAGTATGCACTGCAGAAAAACACATCGCCAAGTACACCAGAAGAAATCGATCTCTGTCAATAGTTTTGATGGAAACTTAAAACAGGCTGCTGATCATGCTACCCTAACACTCCAACAAAACAGATATAATAGAATATGTTCTGCAGATATCGAACTCAAATCGAAGCTAAGAGAATGCAACAATCGGCTTAATAAGATTTTAGAACATCGAAAGATGTGAATGTGAAAGATATGAATAAATATAAACATGGATGCAAGGCCGCAATCACATTACTCACGATGACGAGCTACAAAAAAATAATAAAAATAATTAAGTACGATTTATTAAACGCTTACAAAAAGTTAGCTTCAATTAAAATTCAGACTTAAAATTTAAACCTTTGGTCTATGTTTAAATATTGAAAAACATATTTGATATTAAACATAATCATCTTTAAAACTTTTGACTTGTTTCACAAAAATTGTGGTGGTCCATCTCAAGTTGTAATGTCTCAAGGAAGTAGTGGAGGTGTTGCTTGTGAGAACCCCTGATTTCGTAAAAGTATTGCACACATAGTACTACTCTGACTTAACAATGTTTATAAAAGATTGTATAAAACAAAATTATTAAATAGTTCTAAAATTGCATTTAATACTACTATAAATAAAATCAGAAAACGTAAACTAAATTGGAATAATTGCCATTATGTAAATAGAAAAGTTTATAAAACTTGTGTTCGTGACCTCATATGTAAAGAACGAAAACATAGGTTTGTTAAGTCTTTAACTTTTCAAAAAAAAAAAAATGAGGAATTCAACCCATATATCTTGATTGCTCCGGATACATCAAAGAGAAAAGGACATATCAGCTTGTAGCATCAACAATTCCAAACATGTTTGACGTGTGTGCTGCAAATGGCATTCAACTGGACTAGATCGAATTTAACTGAACATGAATCTAAATAATCAACTAACACCCCATGAAGTATATATATTCTGGGTGCTCAAATATATGTCTTATATAAGGTATGTTGGGTATTGATATGTATACCTACAATTAAGGGGAGGCTAGGGTTTGGGGTTCTTGCAATATTTCTTTTACCGGGACACGAGAACGAAAAAATCCCGGTACTTCCGGGAATTCTTTTGAAACTTTAGTTATAAGAAAAAAGGCCATGATTTCTTATAAAGAAAATTAATTTATGTTCAAAACTTTTTACATTATTGTGTTTTTTATGCTTTTTAAAAATATACAGTATTCTATTGGATAAATTTCATTATAAATAGCTTGCCGTTTATTTCCGCTTTATTTTTCTAACTTAAATTATTATTATTATTATTTTTTTTTTTAATAATTCCTACTAAATTAAACATAAATCGGAAAATACTAAAACTTGGTTCGCAACAATAATTTTCGGATCAATCGCAGTGTTCAGAAATCTGATGCAAATAATCTCATATATATATGAATACAACATGAGATTAGTTTTTTTTATAAGTATTTTGAAGTTATAACATTTACATCTAACATTTACATATCCATTGCTTGAGTAAGAAATACTGTTTCAAAAGAAAGTGTTGTCGTAAAACGAAATATCTCCCAAAAAAGAATTTTTAAAAATTTTTAAATTAAACAAATCTATAACAAAACTAAAGTATCTAAAATTTAAACATGACAAAAATAAAGTTGATTTAAAATTTAATATGAAATATCTTGTAAGTAAATTCTTTAAACTATTGATAAACAAGTACATAGATATGTGATAGAAAAAACACTAATTCAATAGTCAAAAACCTAGTTCATGCAACGTTAACGTTCTTCTCAGATATCGTTCTAGTTGCATTATATGCGTTAAACTTCAACAAGTACCACGTTTAGAGTAACTTCAATCTATCATTCATATAAGGTGTTAAAAATAGCAAAATGTTTGCAATAGAATTAGAAAGAAACCTACGTGTAAAATTTCCACACAAAATTACAAATATCCTTCAAAATATTTTTGATACAAGATTTATTGAGGTCTCATATAAAAAGGTATTTAATACGACGTAAACATGATTTTTTTTCCGAACACTAAAATGGTCGGCATCTCACGATTTATAATCCCCGGATAAATAACTCAAATAATGATGGCATCTTTTAATTTTTTTTAAAAATATATGTTAATGGCGAATTGATAAAATTATTTGAAATTTTGTCTCTGCCTTAGTTTTGGCGAATATAATCATTGTACCAAATGTGTTAATATTTTATTTGCAAGTTAATAACTCACGAAATCTAATCGTGAATACTGAAACTAATTGCAAATAATGCTTACGGCTTTGCCACTTCCTTTTACATTCATAAATTTTCTATACGCATTTTGCGTACAAACAGTGAATTATTTATTTGCAAATTATTTTTATTTGCAATAATCGAGCGAATATTTAATAGATATGACAGTATAAAATATCAATATTTTGAGTTTGTTTTTCACTGGCTTCAAAAAACTTTCTCTTTCTTTAATGAGTTTTTCATTGTACTTTTAGAGATATGTTTGGAAGCTATATTTGGTTTTTCAATTGAAACTTTTATTAAGATTTGATTTTTTTTTTCGTGTAGAGCGGCACATTCACCGTCTTTAAGCTTTCCAATGTCAATTTCCGATCTTCAAAAGAGGTGCTCAAAAATATTTTCTCCAATGACGGAGTATTTGTTGCATATTAGAATATATTGTTGTCATATAATTCATTAAAAAATCGGTGTATTTTCAGAACTTAATCAACGTATACAATTTGTTCCCCCCCTTTCATCAATTATTTCATGTAAAGCATGTAACATTTGCTATCCAATGAGGAAATGGACTTCATTTCGTTACATAATGTAACCACAATGGCATCTGCAGCTTCCACGGCCAGTTTAATTGGCTTTAAAACATGAATCATTTCATCTAATAAAATAATATATAATATAATTGTTTTCAACCCAAAGTTTTATGCACTGGAATAGAAAAAAAAAACAAAATTCCCGGGAATTTTTTAGATGAGATTTTAGAAATGTCTTAGTTGTTAAAATTAATTAATTTTCTCAATCTGAAGCTAATTTTTCATAGCTGGATTTGGGATTGTAATCCTTTCTTCAATTGACCACTCTTTGAAATGTTATAAAACTGTCGAATTACACATATATAGCAGTTCTTAAACTAAATCTAAATTATTTATTGTGTAGAGCATAATGATGTCGGTTATGACCGACATAAAATTTTTTATTTGTTTTTATTTTTTTGTTTGGGTAGTGATTATGAAATCTGAACTAAATCCAATAAATCCATTGTTTTTTTTATTTCAGCAATGGCCGTTGTTAAAGATAGAATTTCCGTGCCGCAATACCATGATGCCAAAGGTGGGATTAATTTTCCTTCATGTATTGATTTATTTTTTACTCACAAACCCAAGTAAATAAACAACTAGACTTATATTAATGTCTGGATGTCTATGATTTGTACGATTTTTCCAAACACACTTCTGAAATCTTTAAAATTAATATTCTAATGGAAAAGAAATCAACAAAATGCTAGGTACCAAAAATTTAAATATTTATCTTTATAGTAAAAAAATCTTTCCAACTGTATTAAAAATTATTGTCAACTTCAAATAATCCATTATGTATATTTATATTCGTGAAAAATATCGTACCTTACATAAGATGTGTGTAGATAGTAATTTATGAAACGTTTCATATATATATATATATATATATATATATATATATATATATATATATATATATATATATATAGTAGCAAGGTCTTGGCTACTTGACAAAAAAAAAAAAAAAAAGAGTCGGTAAGGACTTGCTCTTAAATAAAATTTTCCAGAATTTGTTTCCAGAATCTGGAAACGACCTCCTCTATCGACACTTAAAACTAAAGCCCTAATCAGTCAGCAACAGTGTGAGCTCTCAAAATCAGCTGATAGTCGGATAAAGCAAGACAGTGGTTTTAAACTAGGGATGTTAATGACTGAAAAATTTAATTATGTTAGTAAGTGTGAAAAAAACAAAAAATTGAGAATAGTATATAAAAAAAAACGTCAGTTACATGGTCCTTTATCTTTATATAAAACATATTTTTAATGCACTTTTGTTAATATTATCATAAAAAAATAACTCACACTCCACCAACTTTATCTTAAAACATAAATATTAAAGAAATTGATAGTTATTAATTACCAAACAATTTATTTCCACAAATTTTTTCCGGTGCATTTTGTACTCTTTGCACTCTTACATAGTGTCTACATTAGGCAATTTTTTAATAAGAAAACGTCAAACTTAACGCGAATTTATGCAAAACAACAATATGACGTATTCCTTATTGTTTTTTATATATGGAGTTTGACAACTGTAACAACCAAAATAATAATCAGCTGTTTAACTAAGGTTACTTGGTATATATTTGCACTAATTTTGACGTTTGTTTTTATAAAAATTTGCCTAATGTAGACACTATGTTAGAAACGACTAAATGAAAGAGCATAAGAATACGTGTGAACTCCAGGGATGTCAGATGTGGTGATTTTTCGCCAAACGTGGCGACTTTTAATTGCTTTGGCGACATGGGGAATTTGTTGGCGATATATAACATGGTGGAGATTTGTTTGGCTAATTTTTGAAATTTGATTAAATAAACGATTGTGGAGAAATACTATTAAATTTTCTTACTAGAAATCGACTATTTTTAATATTTGCCTATCTAACAAAGTTAAGAGTTTTAATTTGTAAATAGCTTCAACTCAGTATACGAAATTTTATCCCCAAAAAATATATTTTACGATACTTATGTATTAAATATTTGATAATTTATTTTACATCATCTTTCAAATACATTGTTGCATTTTTACCTTTTAAAAACGGTGGGTTATTTCCTTTAAATAACCCGTATACTTTGATTGCAAATAAAAGCAGTTTAGTAGTTTAGAAGTTGTAACGACTCTTTATTTTATTTAAAAATGTACAACAATAACAGTTTAAATAGTTACTATGTGTTCTAATACACACGCACTTAAATTACATACTTTATACAGCACACTTCAATAATGTACAAGAATATACAGTCAAGGCAGTTAATTTATCTTTACTTAACGATGCTTCCAATTAGACTCACTCAATGGTGTTCTCACGGCCAATTTATATACACTGCACTGCCATCTACTGATTCTCGAAAGCTCTATCTCTTTCTATAATGTCCTTAATGGACAAACTAGTATATTCTAATTTTAGAGCTTTCGATGCTAATGCTAGCAGTTTCAACATTTAGTGTTGCCATACTTACAAACAATGGCGAAAGCTTTTTTTCAATGTTGTATGTTTACAACTATGTTAATATTTTCTACAGATATGTTAACTGCTGTTAACATAAACAGACAGGTCTAGAAGCATTGAGAATTTCAAAGCAGCCGTTAAAACCGTTATATTTGAATTTAAGTACAATTTCGTAACACTGCCTGATCGTCCCTAATAGGCACAGATTCACTTCTCCCATAGGCAGCTAGTCGTTCTAGATGTACGACCTTCATTTTAAATCTCGGCCTCTTTTCTTTCTGTATTCTATACACCACGTCGTTAAATTTCTTAATCACCTTGTATGGTCCATAACAATATATTCAACCGATTTATTGTTTAATATACATAAATAATGTCCCCTTTATTTGTAATTTTCAATTAATTCGCTATTTCCATAGTTAACTTAAAACCCAAATATAAGCGATAACTTCGAAAAATGGCTGTCACCATTGAATTCAGCGTACTCGAAGTACCTTTACTAGCTTTTACGAGTTTGTTAAAATTTGCAACCAGCACAATGTTATTATTAGCTTTTGCAATTATCATTGGCTTTGTTAAAGCTGAATTTACATTTACAAATTATATGAAATTTTAACTACTAAAAATTTTATGACACTTAAAATTTTAGTTAACTTTTTAGTATTTCTTTAAAAAACCAAATAAAATTTTAAGTTGGCTATTTTTGGCGATTTCTGATTAACAATTTGACAGCAGAGGCTCAACAAATCTGACTCATCCAGAACAATTGTGCTATGACGTTTAGAAATATTTCGGTACGTAGTAAGAAATTTTAGCAGTTAATAAGTGAGCGATTATACAACTTCTACTTAGCTTCCAATGAAAGCGAAAAAAGAATTAATAATGGATGTTTTAGAAAAGGAAGTCGTGTATTTATTTTCGTAGAAAGCTATGTCATGTGTTTTGATTTTTGTTTTTTTTTTTTTTTTTTTTTTTTTTTTTTTGAAAGAAGTATGGACAGATTATAGAGGCCTGAACAGTGAAGAACTTTTTTTCCCGCTGGATACTTATGAGGATACCAAGATTTATAAGTTTTGTAGGGATTTTGACATGAATAGAGCTTAAATTTATTGTATTTTACTTTATGATGTGCTTACTTTGCATTTTTATTACTTTGCATTTTATTATTATTTTCTTTAAAATTGTAGAATATATTAAGAGGCAAATAAAGAGCAATATTTTTTAACTTTTATTAGTTTCGTAATATAGAAATAATTAAAAATTAAAACGCACATTAAAAACAATTTATAGAAAACTTTAGAAATATTTTTTACACTTTTTTGTGTCTAATGTAAACACATATTTTGGCCAAATAGGACATAAACATATGTTTATAACATAGAATATTTTAAAGTTTTATTTCGGAAATTTAACTAAACTATTTATATATAATAGTGAAAAAGTTATGAAATTGTTTTGAAAAATAAATTCATACGTTTATATTTTTCGAAATTAAATTATTAATTTTACATTGTATTTAATCTCCTGTTTTCTTTTTTCTGGTGAATAAGCAGCGGCCAGAGCAAAAATTTTAGGTTCAACGGAAATTCATGTAAAACGTGATAGTACGATAGCATTGGCTTGCTCTGTAAACATACATGCTTCCTCTGTTTTATGGTACGTATATGTTGCCGCACCTACACTTTACATAATTTCTTTACAAAAGTTCTTGTTTTTTATAGGTACCATGGTTCATCAGTTGTGGATTTTGATTCACTTCGTGGGGGCATTAGCTTAGAAACCGAAAAAACCGACACGGGTACCACAAGTCGTCTCATGTTAACCAGAGCATCACTAAGAGATTCCGGTAATTATACGTGTGCGCCGGTTGGTGCTATTCCAGCATCTGTACGAGTTCATGTATTAACCGGTAAGTGAATTTGTACTGTGCATGTATCTATTAGCGTCGGTTCAAAAAATTTGACTATAAATAAAAGCGCACTGTGTGCTCCAAAAATATTTATTTTACTATCAGAAAGTAAAAGAAAAGAATACAATTTTTTACTTACACTTATACTTATATATATACATAGCCACATAACATTTAATTTTATTTTTAAATGTATGCAATATTTTACGCTTTTCCGTTCACAAAAAACTAGGCGACCCTAATTAATGTGTGTGAGAGATAAATCAAGAGAATAAGAAATTTCGCTTTAAAAATAAAATAAATTTTATTCCACATCGACAGTGAGCTGCGAGTTATCTGTCACAGCGATGCCAACTGTTTTGAATACAGTCGCGCAAAAATTATTGAAAAAAAAAAATTGATAAAAAGGGCTAAGTTAAAAACACAAGGTTTTTGTGGTACAATCAAGACATGTTTTGTGAAAAAGAGCAAAAATGGGGCTAAAATTAAAATTATATCTCAAAATATTTATAGAAAACTGGCAAATTAAATTACTGGTTATAGTGTTTTTGCTAATATGAACTTCGATCCAAAATTTTTCAGTTCTTTCAATAATTAGCAACTCAAAAAATTTTATTTGTTTAAGATAATTTTCAAAAAATTACGTTTCCTTGCAATTTGTTAAGATCTTTTAAAAAAAATTGGAACTTGACTTTTTATACTGTTCGAAAAAATACTATCTAAACTTAGTGTAAACATTAAGATGTGAAATATTATTTAAATTGTCAAAATTAAATACTGATCAAAAAAAACTTTGTCAAAGAAAAAGCGATTGTAATATGCAAGAATTGAGAAAAAGTAAAAAGACGCTAAAAGGGCTAAACGGAAATTGTTAATAGCGCTAGATTTGCGCGTTTTTTACATTCGGGCTAAAAAAATATTTTTCGCGTTATGGGCTAAATCTAGCCCCTTTTCACACATTAAAAACAATTTATAGCAAACATTAGAAATATTTTGTACACTTTTTTGTGTCTAATGACAGTTCGCTATAATATATATTTATGTAACATATCAATGAGGGCTAGAGCTTAGCGCTGTTAGTGTCATCCTAGAATGAAGGATATTCTTCATTAGAGATGAGATGGTGTTAAAACATCATGTTAGAATTTTCTGTTCAAATTCAATGTTTGTTTTCATTATTGCGCACATGCACTCATGTTAATTACATGTTTTCTCATTGTTTCGTTGTTGCCTACCTACGCACATGCAATAATTTCTTTGTGTTAGTAAAAATGATTGTGTATGAGGCTTGACCTGGTTTTTTTAACATACTTTAACAACCATCAGTGTAGCCAAAAATTTTTTTGTGATCAAAATTTTGTAAAAAATAATCAAATTAGAAAAAATAACCGAATTTTAAAAATTCAAAGTTATTATATAAAAATCAATATAATTGTTATTCTTAATAGTTTTTAAGAATTAAAAATAAAAATTAAATTAAGTATTTTATAATTTAAAGAATGGACACTACCAAAACTCCGAGTAAAATAAAAACGACCAAAAGTTTTGTTGTACGGTTGGCAAGTAGTTTTTATTTTTTCTTTTATATATAACAAAAGCCTACTTTTTTAAATTATATAATGTTTTTAGAAAAACCCCGTTACTTTTAACATTATAAGCAACTGGGTTTCCTACTATTACTTAAATCTAAACTATGGTAAGTTTTCTGAGGTAAGTATTATTGATTCAGCTATTATTGATTCAGCTATTATTATTATTATTATTATTATTCTTATTATTATTATTTTTAGTATTATTATTATTATTGTTATTATTATTATTATTATTATTATTATTATTATTATCGTTATTATTATTATTATTATTATTATTATTATTATTATTATTATTATTATTGTTATTATCATTATTATTATTATTATTATTATTATTATTATTATTATTATTATTATTATTGTTATTATTATTATTATTATTATTATTATTATTATAATTATTATTATTTTTGTTATTATTATTATTATTATTATTAGTATTATTACTATTATTATTATACAATTACTTTTATTTATTTATTAAAAAATTCAAACTTTTAACTAAAACAAGTTAGAAAGATATAGTCGGTCAAGTCCGACCATATGATACCCCACAACATTTGCATGTCCATCAAAATTTATGGAGGACAATTGTGGACCGATACTTTTACTAAGTGTAAAATAAAATATACGAATACAGAACAGTAGTAGGGAAATGAGAAGGCAATAGTTGTTTTTGTTTTTAATGAGGAGTAAGAGCAATTTTGAAGAGCAAATTGTTTGTATGAAATTGAAAACCAATGAATTTGTTTTTGTAATTTTTTCTTGTGTATACATTAATAGGATTAAAAATTGTTTTGCATTTTATGAAATTGAAAACCAATGTATTTATTTTGTATAAAAATATGCACGAAATTATGTTAAAAGTACATACAAAGAATTTAACAGGGAGACAATTTTTTATTTTTTTTGCACTTTTAATTGTGATTAAATTAAAAACTGATGACTTGTATAAATACCATTTGAGTATTTTTGGTTTATTCATCTACATATTTTTATATGGTTATTTTTGTTTTTGTAAGGTGGAAAATAAACTTGAGAATTGTTTTGTTTATATGGAAGAAATAACCTTGTGTAAGGTTTTTGACATTAATGAAGATATTATGTTGATTTTATGTTGTCGAGTATGGTCATGATTAAGTTTGAATATTCTAATAACAAATTAAGAGGGAGTATATTTTATTTACATAATTAGTATATAAATCAATATTTCTATATATGAATGCTAAATTAATATTTTTCTATATTTGAAATATTAAAGAGAAATACTCAAAGTATTAAATTTAAAACTTCAGAAATGTTTTGTTTATATGGAAAAATAACCTTGTTTTTTCCATTATTTTGTTGAGAATGGTCATGATCAAATTTGAATATTCTAATAACAAATTAAGAGGGAGTATATTTTATTTATATAATTAGTATATAAATCAATATTTCTATATATGAAAGCTAAATTAATATTTTTCTCTATTTGAAATATTAAAGAGAAATACTCAAAGTATTCAATTTACTTATTAAGTTATAAAGGAGTATTTTTTAAATTTGTATAAAAAGAGGAAACAAATTATATTTGTTACCATTGGTCTGAGGGTTACTTCGAAGTATAGTTAACGAAATGGTAAGCTATCACTATTGGAAAATTCATTTAAGTTTTCATGTATTTATAAATGTCTTATTTTTATTTTTTTAGATATATGAGCAAATTATTAAATTGGCTCTTGGTATTAAGGCGGAGTACACAAAAATTGATGATATTCCCTTACATCAGCTATTCAAAATTTTAAAATTTTAGTGGAAGGAAACAATATGGATCAAAAGTTATGACATATTTCATTCGTGAAATTTTTAAAAAAGGAAGATCCCTATTTAACACAATCGAATGATAACAACTGGACTAGTATTTACAAAGGTCATCAAGCTTCAAATGGGCTTGCAATATTTGAACTTAGTTATAGCTAAAATTTTATAAATAAAACAGTTTTTTTTTATTTATTTAATAAAAACATATTAAACTTATATAGTGTTTATTATTATTTTATTTACATAATACTTACAAATTATTCTATATCCAAATTGAGAAGAAGATCCTCGTCTTCGTCCATTATTTTTTTATATTCCTCTGGAACTGAGTATGCTGTTACATCCAGATTTAGTGGAAGATTCTCATCTTCCTCCATTAGTTCCTTATACTTCGGAACTAAATTCAATGATGTGCCCCTGAAGGAGCTGCAAGCTCCAAATAGTTTGAAAAATCTTTCGCTTTATTTTTATGGAAATTATGTTGTTTCATAAAATGTCTTTTTTTATTCCACTTTGTGGAAAAGGTCTCATTAACACAAAATTCACATGTAAGCTTCTGTCTGTTCATGTTTGAAGTAATTTTTAATTAAAAATTACTTTATTAATACACCTCTGCATTAAGAATTATTCTTTCAATTTAATAATTGCTTGTAAACTCTGTTCCGTTAAAAAATACAAACATTTTGGTAGGAATATGCATACATAAGTATGTACCTGTATGCGTAAGTGTATAAAAATGTCAAACCTTTGATCAATATTTAAATACATATTTTTTTCTTTAGTCTGTTGACTTAATTAAAATTGATTACACGTTAACTTTAAACAATATGCCATCATATAAATGTAAATATTGCAAATAAATTTTTTGGAAAGAGAGATGCTTGAAGGACATGAGATCCTTCATTGTTCGGAATGTTGGAAATTGTTCTCAAAAGAAAAACATCTAACGGAGCATGAAAGGACTCATGCCAGTACATCCCATGTCAGTGGTAGAAGTGAGCCTTCCACTTCTAATAAATTTACTTGTATTAAAAGTGCTTTCAAAGAAAGAATTCAAATATACCTCTACACAAACAAAAAAGAAGAAATTCTGCATCCTCAAGAGTTTTTAGAAGATGTAAGCCATGATATTTGTGAAATTTTGGAGAATGCTATAAATAAAAACATAGCATTGAAATACAATTTAGAAGTAGAGTGCAAATATATTAAAATTATAGAAGATGATATAATGGTAACCAACATAATGCATAGAACGAAAATGTCACTTATAACCATAAGTGAAAGTATTGAAGAATCTTTGAAAGCACAATACACGTATATATGTAAAAAAATGTCATAATTCCAGGAGAGGGATAGTGGATGGTCCACCACATAGGATAAAGAAAAAAGATGCCTCTTTCAACTATCCAAATGATGATGAAGTGGTGTATCATCGCTTCATTCTTATATAATGAAGCAAATGGATTTGTAAATATTCAAATACAGAAAATATGTGCTTAAAATCAATTGTTAAATTTTGAAAAACTAGAATTTCTAATGAAATTAAAAGACGTAAAGATATTTAAAACTAAGAATGAAAACATTAGCATTAATTTATTTGACTGCAAAGGTAATACTATAGTTGGACCATATTATCTCATATCTGCGGTAAAGAATTATAAATCTTCTTCTTATAGACGAAGAATGGTGTCACTAGGTTTTTATTAAAGTTATCGTTATAAAGATAATTTAAATAAAAAATTAACAATATATTTTTTATAAATTAAATTATTATTATTCAAATATTTCAAATTAGAAAGATCAAGTTTAACTTCTCACCATGGACGAGTTTACATTTGTAATGCATGTTTTCAGTACTCTCCAAATGAGAAGATAATGCAAGATAATGATCTTAGCTGCAAAAAAGTGGTACAGAAAGTGCTAGAGGGTGATGATATCATTCTATGTTTTACAAACTGTCAGAAGCAGTTAGAGACATATTTGGAAAAAATTGATAACGAGCAAGAAAATATACAAAAAAAAAAAAAAGCTTGTGCTTTTAGTTATTATATTAAGTGCAGTTTTAATGATAACTTAGATAAGATATTCATAGAAAATTTAATTAATGATGGAAAAGAAATTTACGGAAACTATTTAAATAAGGTCGTACCAATGACAGCACTCTTCAATGATGAAACAATTTTGTATAATCTCTCAACAATTTGTCACATATATTAACAAATTTTAGCAGCGGACAAAGTTTGGGATCATTGTCATTTAACTGGAAAATTTAGAGGAGCAGTCCATAGCTCATGTAATATTAATTATAAAATTCATACCAATATTCTTTCATAATTTTTCCTCTTATGACTATCACTTATTTATGAAAGAACTTTCACAATTTGAGGGAGACATTAAAGTAATTCCTCTTAACAAAGAACTATATATGTCATTATCAAAGTTTATAACAGTTGAAGAAAATTAGGGATTTGAAATTCGGTTTTTTGACTCTTTTCGTTTTATCACCTCCAGCTTAGAATCTTTAGCCAAAAATTTAAATGACAGTGATTTTCAAGTTCTAAATAAAATTTATAATCAAAAACAACAATTTGATTTACTAAGAAGAAGAGGAGTATTTCCTTATACTTATATTGATTCGATGGAGCGCTTTAATGAAACTAATCTTCCTGCTAAAGAAAAATTTTATAATATTTTAAATAATTCGCATTGTACTGATGAAGCTTATGATCATGCTAAATCGGTTTGGACAACTTTTAAATGTAATAACTTGTTAGATTACATTAAATTATATTTAAAAACAGATGTTCTACTCTTAACAGATATTTTTTTAAATTTTAGAAGTATCTGTAAAAGTATATACAAACTTGACCCATGCCAATATTATACTGCTCCAGGTTTATCGTGGGATGCAATGTTAAGAACAACTAATATAAGGTTAGAGCTTTTAAGTGACGTCAATATATATAATTTTATACAAGACGGTATTAGAAGAGGACTAGTACAATGTTCAAAGAGATATACTAGAGCAAATAATAAATATTTAGAAGACTTTGATAGTAGTAAGCCTACAGCAAATTTAATGTATCTAGATGCTAACAATTTGTATGGCTGGGCGATGAAAGACGAGAATAGCTGGAAAATTATGAAAGAATCAAAAAAGAATCAATCAAAAAAGTATTTATTCAAAACATTTGACATGGAGGAAGTAAATAAGGTGTTAAAAAATCATGTGTAAAAAATTTATCAATAATAAACTACAAAAGATCATTATTTGAAAGAAAAATAATTTCTGATACAATGCATACATTTAGATCGAAGTTTCATCCATTGTATGCACAGAAATTACATAAGGTTTTCTTGAGTTATGCGGAGGATAAAATAAATTTCTAGTTAGTCGAGGAGAATATTGATATGGTAAAGTTGATTGCTTCAAATTTTTGTGATTTTCATCCTTTGACAATATTCTTATTTTTGGTGTTCCATTATTTGAAAAATGTTTAAGTCGTTTAGCTGCTGAAGAGGCAGAAATAGGATTAAGTTTTTTTACTGTTGCACAGTGGGGTCAAATGCAAATTTTTTGGTAATAAATCTGAATCTCCTAAACTACTGGTCGGATCAAATTGAAATGTATGGAGGAGTTATAGAGGAGGACCTAAGCTTTCAGAAAAATCATCTTTTAGTCACCCTGTGATAACACGAGATAAGCTACAGGGTGTCAAAGTTGACTACCTCGAGTATGCAAAAGTTAAAAAAAATCGTAACTTGTTCAAATGAAGTCCGATTTTAAAGATTTTTATATTTCTGGAAATTGCTTGGCAAGATAAAGAAAAAATAAGCTTACTCATCTAAGTTATCTCTTACAGTTAAAAAGATATTTACGCTTGAATTTTGAATTTTTGATTTTTTGGCTCGACTTTCTTTAGTTTTTCGGGAATAAGTCCGGAGATATATGAGGTAAAAATTTTTTAAAAATATTCTGTAATTTGCTACATATTGGAAAATAATATGCTGAAAGAATTTTTGGATTATCTCAATTCTTCTAGACGTGAAAAATATCCAAAGTCAGCACTCTGAAATTGGCATGAAAAATGGCTATTTTTTTTACAAAAATATAGTACAATTCATTCACTTTTTTCTCAAAGTTCCGTTAATAAAAAAATTTTTTCCTTATTAATTTCAAAAGATAAGGCTTCATAAATGGTTAATAAAGAAATTTTGAATTGATTTAAGTTTGCACCCTACATCCAGCATTGGCCGAAAATTGTCAATTTTAAAAAATAGTTTCATTTTTATCGATTAATAAAAAAAATGTCACGCGAGCTTTTTTAAATTTTGTACCCATATTTTTTATAGAAATAGATTTAGAATGATTTAACACTAAACTGCTTCCCGCCCGGCCAAAAACGAATGCAGGAGTTGAGATTTTATGTTTAAAGTCAGTTTTTTTAACGACTATTTTTAAAAGCATATTAAAAGCATATTATCATAATATTTTTAATATTATTTCTTATGTAGTGTATAAAACACAAATCAAGCTTTCATTCCTAAAAAAATCAATACAATAGCTCCAATAACCTATTTTTGGTAATTTTTCAAAAATATTTTTTTTTTTTTTTTAAATAGCTGAAAATCCAAAAAAATTTAATTTTTTTAATACAACTCCACTAATTTTGCAAGTACTTTAAAAATGTTAAAAGAATATAAGAATAGACTTATTTACCAATTCAACAATATATAAAATGTTGATATAGGTCATTTAATAATAGTAATATAATGGCCTTAAAACTACCAAGTCACGTCAAAAGTTGCAAAATTCACTATTTTGTTCCGTATTTCCATATGTGTGTATACGTAACATTTTAGTTTTCTAATGTATTATGTAGGTATATATTTGTTATTATAAAGTAGTAAATTCTTTATTTGAGTAATGCTTATTTAATTTGTTCTACATATTTACATACTTATTATACATATATCCCGTATATTTATTTTATTAATAATATATTATCGAAGATATTATTAGAGATTTTCTTGAAAATAATTAGAAACATCAAACGTTAGCAAATTTTTAACTTTCTTAGCTTCGGAATCCTCTTTTTCTATTTCAAGAGTGATTTTTGGTAGCCATCGTGTTCTTATAGAATATATAACTGGATCTGATGATATTAATAAATATTCCATTAAGTCTATATTTTGCGCTATTTTCGAACATTTTCGGGTATTGAAGAGTCGGAAATGTTTAACATCTTTATTTCGGGCTTCCTGTGCTTCCTCTGTTAGCTCTCCCAATGGCAAAATAATATTTTCTATTATTTCTTTACCATGAGCCAATACTTTGTGAATTGTTGGAGTCATTGATTTCCAGGGGTATGTAATGTTAAGTAGTTCTTTTGTTTCGTAAGCAAAAATTTTAAATTTGTCCGCATTAATTTGTTTTTTGCTATTAATGGCTGCCAATATAACCTTAAAACGCTTCAAAATATTTAAGTCAGTGATTGAAGATGTGAGTTCCGGATTTTCAAAGAAACGTCTTGCTGTATTTCCATCATTTGAGCTTCCATAGCCATGTAGAGCTTTATCAATTATTAATCCGAATTGTTCTTTGAATTCCAATTGAATTCTTTTCTTCTCCTCTTTTCGTAATTCGTGAAGTTCCAAATTGTTTTTTACTGTAGCATTTTCCTGCTCGGGAATATTTCTGTACTTCATATCATATGCAAGATGTAAGCAGAACTCCAAAACTCTTATCCTTGCGTGGAGTGGTGATATTCCAAATTTTGAAGAATTTTTATTAACAAGGACTTCAGAATTATCCTGAAATTGTGAACTTATTTTTCCACATATATTACATTTCCATGTAGATGTTGTATCTGTTATAGCGTTTGCAATTTTTCCATCAATCATCGTTAATTGTTGTTGAAATGTAACTTTAATAGTTCTGTTTGATACTTTTACATATATTGGGGGCAATGCTTTAATTTCTTCTTCCAATTGGTTGACAATGCTGTTTATTGTAACCGTGGTTTCTTTTGTGTAATCAAAAAGGATTGGACGGCACAAAAATTTGGAACCTGGAGTTAAATTTATCCATATATCATCAAAAAGCGAGTTATTTCTTGTCGATGAGGCTTATTTAAGCGCATTCGGAGTGGTACCAGAGACGCTATAAACAGCGAGGAATAATTATTTCCAGAATTACTTCCATCCAGTTGTTTGTATTCCGAAAATCCTGATGTTCCATCGCAGCCCCATTTGAATATTAAAATAAGTTCAGAGTCTTTGCATTTTTCAATGTTATCATTGCTGAAGGTAGATATAATTCTAGAGGCAGTATTTTCAAGTAATTGCAATATATTAACTTTAGCACTTTTAACAGAAGCATTAACCGGGTGCTCCATAGGCTGTAAAATATTACTTTTCGCTTCTCTCACTGATTTGCTACTGGGAAAGATATCATATCCTTTTTCGCTAACAGATTTCCTCAAAATCTCGTATTGGTTTCTTGATAATCCTAAATTTAATATTAGAGCTTAAGCATCTTCAGAGGTAAAGGACGATGTTGATTTCGGTGTCACTATGCTTTGGATTATTCAATGTAATCGATCTATAACTTTTTCTACTTCCTTTGGTTGCGTACGTGTTACTAAAGATTTAAATGTATCTTTTATTTCGGCATTCGTATGTGAATTTAGAATAGATTCCTGTTTGGTCCTCTTTGTTCTTAGCTGAACTTCATCGTAACTTTTTTTTGGACGACCCTTTTTCTGCTTTCCGATGAAATTCACTAATAAATCTGCATATTTATAAGGATACTTATATATAGAAAAAGAATATTTATATCAAGTAAATGGTGACAGGCAAAAATGAATTAAAAAATTTAAATTTTTGCTGAAAACCCCCAATTTCATTCAGTTTATTTTTATGACAGGTACGTCAAAAAATGTACCTATGCGATTGTAAAAAAATCATTTTTGTTATAATACATTAATTAAGTAGCTAGGTAAATTATTTAAAAACTTAAAAAAATGTAATAAAAAACGAAGGAAAATATACTTATTTATGTACTTAGGTAATTTTAAAAACCTTTTCAGTAGAAAAAATTTATGAACACTTTAAATAAATTCATTAATAAATATTATTATCTCGTAACAAAAATAAGCAATGCAGTTGAGTGTTACGTATAAACACATATGGAAATACGGAACAAAATAGTGAATTTTGCAACTTTTGACGCGACTTGGTAGTTTTGAGGCCATTATATTACTATTATTAAATGACCTATATCAACATTTTATATATTGTTGAATTGGTAAATAAGTCTATTTTTATATTCTTTTAACATTTTTAGAGTACTTGCAAAATTAATGGAGTTGTATTAAAAAAATTAAATTTTTTTGGATTTTCAGCTATTTTTTAAAAAAAAATTTAAAAAAAAAAATTTTTTTTGAAAAATTACCAAAAATAGGTTATTGGAGCTATTTTATTGATTTTTTTAGGAATAAAAGCTTGATTTGTGTTTTATACATTACATAAGAAATAATATTAAAAATATTATGCTAATATGCTTTTAATATGCTTTTAAAAATAGTCGTTAAAAAAACTGACTTTTAACATAAAATCTCCACTCCTGCATTCGTTTTTGACCGGGCGGGAAGCAGTTTAGTGTTATATCATTCTAAATCTACTTCTATAAAAAATATGAGTACAAAATTTAAAAAAGCTCGCGTGACATTTTTTTTATTAATCGATAAAAATGAAACTATTTTTTAAAATTGACAATTTTCGGCCAATGCTGGATGTAGGGTGCAAACTTAAATCAATTCAAAATTTCTTTATTAACCATTTATGAAGCCTTATCTTTTGAAATTAATAAGGAAAAAATTTTTTTATTAACGGAACTTTGAGAAAAAAGTGAATGAATTGTACTATATTTTTGTAAAAAAAATAGCCATTTTTCATGCCAATTTCAGAGTGCTGATTTGGATATTTTTCACGTCTAGAAGAATTGAGATAATCCAAAAATTCTTTCAGCATATTATTTTGAAATATGTAGCAAATTACAGAATATTTTTAAAAAATTTTTACCTCATATATCTCCGGACTTATTCCCGAAAAACGAAAGAAAGTCGAGCCAAAAAATCAAAAATTCAAAATTCAAGCGTAAATATCTGTAAGAGATAACTTAGATGAGTAAGCTTATTTTTTCTTTATCTTGCCAAGCACTTTCCAGAAATATAAAAATCTTTAAAATCGGACTTCAGTTGTACAAGTTACGATTTTTTTTAACTTTTACATACTCGAGGTCGTCAACTTTGACACCCTGTAGCTTATCTCGTGTTATCACAGGGTGACTACAAGATGATTTTTCTGAAAGCTTAGGTCCTCCTCTACAACTCTTCCATACATTTCAATTTGATCCGACCAGTAGTTTAGGAGACTCAGATTTATTACCAAAAAATTTGCGTTTGACCCCACTGTGTGTTGTATCCATATCAATTTCATCATAATTTTCATTAGTATAAATTTCCTCAGGTAAATTTATATTAGATTGTGTTCCTACACTACTTGACTCTGGTTGCATTGTTTGAGCTTCAATATGTTTCTTATATATTTTCCTAGTTTGTGTTTCATTATCACGTAGGTTACTCAATTTAGAACTTTTAGTTTGATGAGAAGATGATATTTGGTTTCCAATTAAATATTTGGCTAATTCTTGTTTAATATAATACCATTTATTAATATCTCTTGGTGTGTGTGAACTATATATTGGTATTAGTTGTCGATGTAGAAAATTAGAATCAGAATATTTAATTTTAAATTTATCGTAAGTTGATGGATTAAGAACTATTAATTTGGATAAATTATTTGACATTTTCTAAAAATTTTCCAATAACTCCACTTAAAACAGATGAAGTAATAATTGGTAGAAATCCTCCTTTTTTAATTAGACGTTTCCTCTTTTGTTTCATTGAAATTTCTGGTGAACAAACTTTCTTATCGTATTTTTATATAGTTTTATTTTGCCAAGAACTGATTTATTGATTTTATGGTTCTCATTAATTATATTGAAAAGTATTTCATTTATTGTTTTAATAACAATATCATCAACTTGTTTCAGTATTGCATTTCGTAATTTAGGATCTGTTTTCTTAAGAACGTAAAGAATATGTTTGTTCTCCTTCAACAGTTTTAGGTTCGAGGTAATTGTTTATATTTGCAAATATTTATTAGTGACTTTTATTGAAAATATCCGTTCTAAATATTAATGTGTTGTGTATTTGTTGAGTGAGATCAATTAATAAATAACCATGAGCCTGTTGCGTACAGTTATTATATACATCAATCAAAGCTTTTGAGTTTTCTGGGTATACTTGGCGAGCTAAATATTGAAATTGTAACTTATCCCCACAATTTTTAAACATAACTATATATTTAGAGTTTAAAGAAATATCTCTGGAATAAGCATCTTTATGAAAAATATTTTGTGTTACTAAATCACAGCTAAATTTCTATGATGAGATTTCTTAGTAAAAAGTTCACACACTTTTTTATTAGATGATTCAAGCATTAAATTATCCAATATTATTAAAACCGATTCATTTTCTGCAGTAGCAAAATCCTCTGGAATACCTTGTATAAACTCTACATTGTTAATTATCGGAAGAGAATTTTTTTCTGCAAAACACCAAATAACACGATCTGTGCTTTTAGATATTAAATGTTGATTTTTTATCAAATTCATAATAAATGTGGATTTCCCACAATCAGAGGGACCACAAATCATCATAATGAATGGATATATAAACTGTTGAAACATGTTTACACTTTAGTACACGACATTTAAATGAAGTGAAGCATTAACATTCTATAAATATAAATATGAGTAAAAGAATTCTTGTTGATGAACTACATCGTCAAGCGAGAAAGAGCTTTCAGCGCCGACGATTTATTCAAAAGGGTATTTTAGATACATGGCAGATTGACTTAGTGGAAATGATACCGTATGCAAAATTTAATAGAGGTTTTAAATATGTGCTTACCGTAATTGATGTATTTTCAAAGTATGCATACGCATTACCACTAAAAACTAAAACAGGAATAGAAATTTAGAAAGCATTAAAACATATTATAAAATTAAACAAAGGAAAATCTCCCAAAAATATCCATTCTGATCAAGGGAAAGAATTTTATAATATTTATTTTAAAACTCTTATGAAAGAATATGAAATTAACCATTACCACACTTTTTCAAGTATGAAGGCATCAATAATTGAACGTTTTAATAGAACTTTAAAAAATAAAATGTGGAAACAATTTAGTATGCAGAAAAATTATAAATGGATAGATATATTAAAAAAATTATTGAAAGAATATAATTCTTCATATCATCGTTCTATAAAAACAACACCCAACTCAGTTAATAAGAAAAATGAACAGAAGCTTCTTAATACTATATACAGTAATTTAAAGGCTTTCAAAGGAAGAAAATGTAAAATAAATGATTTAGTTTGCATTAGTAAATATAAAAATCAATTTGAGAAAGGATGTACGTACACCAAATTGGTCTACAAAGGTTTTTAAGGTAAACAAAATTTAAATAACCAATCCTATAACCTATCAACTTGTAGATTTTAACGAATATATAATTAAAGGTTGATTTATGAAGAAGAATTGTTAAAAACAAAAGCCCCCAAATTTTTTTGGTAGAAAAAATTTTAAAGCGAAAAGGAAAAAAACTTTGGTAAAATGGCTTGGTTTCGGAAAAGAATACAATTCATGGATTCATCAGAACGATATTAGTAAATAATATATGTATAACAAAACAACACACAATATTAATCACTCTTTTTAAAGATGGCTTCAAGTATATGTTATGTTACTTTATTAAGTAATGATTCAATGGATATTTTTTAAAAATACTACAAACACTTTTACAAATTTGCTAACACAATCTCCAAATTTGGATGATCACTTGGTAAGTGGATTATCAGATATTTCATTTTCGTCACTAGAAAGAAATAATCAAAATATTGTTAAACGTAGAAAACGAAATACAATTTCAAAGGCTGTGAGGACATGGTCCTAAAATATTTTGTTTCTCTGTAATTATATGAAAAAAAAAAAAAAAATATTTTTTTTACGTTCATACTTGGCATTGAAATTTAGTTTAGAAAATTTTGTAGGAAATTTCATTCATTGAAAATTTTCAGACACGGAGAGTTGTAAGGGAAACGGAGACAATAATTTAAAGCAAAATAATTTATGAAAAATTAGGAAAAGCCGTGAATATTTAGAGGATTTTTACATAGAGGAAAGAAAGATTTGGAAACAATAAAGTAAAAGAGAAAAAAAAGGTATTTAAATAATAATTTTATTGAATGTGTTCAAAATAGTTATTTCTTTTTTTTTTTGTATTTTCTGTTAGGGACTCAAAAGATAAGATTCTACGTAGAATTGCAATAATTTGGGAAAGATAGTGTATTTGTGATCTTTTCAGGGTGATTTGACATTGCACCAAGATTTTTTTACTATTTATAGGGAAAAGAAAAATAATAGTCAGTCAAATTGTACTGAAGTCTCAACGAAATCAAGTCTCAACAGAATCCAGTATAGAAAACGATTTTTCAAAAATAAAAATAAAATACGCAAGTTTCCTGGCAATATAAAGAAGTTTTATAATTTGACAACTTAAACGTATCCTCATTTAAACTTACCGAAAGTAAACTTTTCATCTTAAACCTACCTAAAGTAGAACTATTCAAACTTAAAAGTAACGTAACCTAAACATATTGTAAACTAACCATTTCATAACTTAACGTAGCTTAAACCTAATAATTTTAAATAACTTATTTTTGTTTATTATACTTACCTAAATAATTTTTTTATATTAGTCACCAAACTCAACTAAAAATAATGTAAAATCAAATACACACAATTACACACACAAACAATTCACACAAACATACAAAAACACACACATACACACCTAGAAATGAGATACAAATTAATATAAATACTTATTTTACACATACTTAAACTTAAAAATATGAAATTTACGATACTTATAATATAAAATCCGTCGAAACCATAACCAACCTCTAAACTTCAGGCCTGTAGTCATCGAGAGAAATAAAATGTGGTGAGTGTTTACTTTATAAAATATATTTGAAATATAAATCTTTAAAATAATATATAAATTCGTAATTTCAGGTTAATACAGTTAATAAATACAAGAAACCGTTAAATGAAACAAAAATATTAGCTCTTTTTCTTATTATTAATTCACGTATAGATTAATATATTCATTCTTTTAATTTTTTTATTTTTGTTTCATTTAAACAGTTGCATTTATACTTTACTCTTTAACTTATATTAACTTACACTAATTTAATATTATACTAATTAAATATTTTACTATATTTATTATATTAATTTATTAAACTAACTTTAGTTTGGTGACATATTAAACTATGATTAGATTATTTGATTGTTATTTAATAACTAAGTTTTCTTTGTTTCAATAAATTACATTTTGTTTGTAATATGGACATTTAAATAATTACTTTTTACTTTTCGCTAAACATTTGAATCAGTAAGATAGGGTTGTCGTGGGTTATTCAGAAAATTTTAAGGAATAACATAGGTCATGGGCGGGTTAAGAGCAGAAAAGGTAATCAACAACTTAGGCCTTTTCACATTAATATTTGCATCCTAGATTTCATTTCCTTTATTATTTTTGTATCTATCTTTTAGTTTATAGTTAATAGTCGTTTCATAAATTTTCAAAATACTACCTAAGTTTAAATTTTATTGTAATGAGCTAACTCTATTTAGATAAAGAAACGAATCTCCCCATTTTGAGCAAGGCTGGTCTTATAGGTAGTACCATCTTTAGATATATAGAGTCCCAGATTAACGTTCGTTACAATGTCGACACACAAGTTATAGTACATGGAAAAACAAAAATATCAAAGCATAGTGCAAATAATGAATATGAAGACACTAAGTTAAAATTTCACGGACTCTTAGAAAACTCTAATGATTTTATGATAACAAACTCCAATCTGAATAATAAAACAAAACTTTTGAATAAATTAAATGATATTCCAAAAAGTAATGTATCCACAGAAAAAGAAAGACAACGAATTTCTTATACTAGTAGACATGAATTAGAAAATGTTGAAAAGGATTCTATTTTAACATCAACAAACCACATTCTGCACAAAGCTTTAACCAAATTTTCAGATAATATGACAAATTATTTTACTAAAGTCTTTTCACCAGATATAAATGAAATTATATTTATTTACACTGATATCATTAAACCACGACATGTAAGTAATAAGAAAACTAATTGTTTAAAAATATTTTCAATATCCACATTGGAAAATTATATTCATTTTAATAGAACATGAAACATATAGAGATCTTAATAGTATTTATCTCAGACTAGTGCTTGAATTCAAAGGTACTGGAGGTGTTATTAATAACTTGTTGCATTCCATACTTAGGAATTGTACAGTTCATTTATACAATAAAAGTGTATCTCAACCTGACAACAACTATCACTATAGAGCATATATGGAAACAATGGAAGTGATGCTACCATCTTGAATAGTGTGGTTAGGCTACTGATATGAATAAAATTAATTCATTAAGTGATAAAGAAAATCCCGATAAAAAAAAATTATTTAAGGATGGGAAAATGGTGGAGCTTTTCGGAAAACTTCATGTAGATGTATTTAATCAACAAAAGCACTTGCTTAATAATGTTGGTCTTAATTTTACATTAAATTTGGAGAAACCAGAATTTTATATTTTAGAAGGTGGGGATAAAAATGAATCTCATTTAAGAATACATGAAGCTAATTTATAAATAAATCATCTTACTATCTATAGTAGTATATTAATGGCACATCACAATGTATTACAAACCAAAAATGCAATTTACCCATATAAGATAGTAGAAATTAAGACCTTCACTATACATCCAGGAAACCATTCATTATCTCTAGATAATGTTATACTTATACAATTACCAAATTTCTTAATTTTTGGAATGGTGTCTAACAAAGCTGGAGATAGAAAAGAAAATCCATACAACATCTTAATTTAAAAGATTTAATTTGGTTGTTAATGGAGTACAATTTTCGGCACAGCCAATAGAATTTAACTACAACAATGGAGAAATATTATGCACTCGTGGTTATCAAACCCTATTTAAAGGTACCGGAATCCATAATTTTGATAAAGGTCATCAAATTACAAAGGAACTTTTTGATAGCGGATTTTTTATTTATTAGCTTTTGATTTAACACCAGATCACAATAATAATTCGGTGCCCTTTTTAAATTTTTATTAAGGGTGCATTTATAAATCATTTGGATTGAAAACTTAAGCTATTGAATGAGTATCTATTTGTTTTGCTCGGTTTTAATAACTAAACAATGTACATTTTTTCCCTTCAGCACGATAATGGATTGCTCTAAAATTAATTGTAGCTTCTATATAGGGTGCTCTCCCGAAAATCAATTAAAAGTACTTAAATCCCACATAAAAATTCGCATGTTAACAAAGTTTGGCTCAAATAAGATTAACCATAGCACCCATATAATGCTCTTTCTCAAGTATGCGTTACATACAGTAGGTCTTCACCGAATATACATTTCTTTCTTAATAGTAATTGTTGGCAAGATTAACAGAGTAAATAGCATTTTTAAAACTAATAGAAATAAAATTTTGATTTAACAATGAATAATAATAATAATAATAATAATAATAATAATAATAATAATAATAACAATAATAATAATAATAATAATAATAATAGTAATAACCAAAATGGAAAAAAGTCATCATCTACACATTGGAAAGTAAAATAGTCAATTTTGGCATATAAGCAAAGCAGCAACACTGACAACCATATTTAAACATCGAAAAAATTAACATTAACATCTTGAACGGTCTACATTCACTATTAATATGATGTTAGTGTTAATGTTTTATGTTAGGTGAACAGAAAATGTTAATGTTGTAAACTGTACATTTAAAAGCTATTTAATTTAATAACAATGTTAAAAATAATTATTTGCTTAAATAAGCAATGAAAAACAACAATATATATCATAATTAGTATAAGTAAAAAAGTTGTATTCTTTTATATTGTTTTTTGATAGTTTCAAACTTTTATTTTTTTGATATAACATAAAATTTTTTTAGAGTAAACCTTACAGATTATATAGAATTTAAATAGTTTGATTTTAAAACGAAAACTAATTAGACTTTCTAACAAATATTTGACTTTAAATTTACTATATTTATTTACTTAAAAAGTTGGGTATACATTTTTTTTGCCTTGATGAAACTTTTTCGCTAAAGTGGGTCGAAATTTCGCCCATTTTATTGGAAATTTTTTATTTATTTCATTGTTTGGGTACTCAATACTTTAAGGCAGTGTGGAGCGGTTTGCAAATTTTCTGTCTCGCGGAGTTAGACTACAAAATCCTACTTATGCAACATTGTGTCAGACGTACACCATGGTTGCCTGATACTTTTTTTGGCCAACCCCAAAATTTAAAAAAATTTCCTCTAAAAATCCCCAATCAACAAAAACAGAAATAAAGTCGTTTAATCATATTGTTTTTTGCTTTTAACAAGTTACAGTTGTTTCTTATTTCTTTTTATAGAGATCGTTTTTTGATTAATATTTTTACATAACTACATATGTATAAAAATACATTATATCATGAATTCCACACATACTTTATACCACCAATAAAACATAACTGTTAATTTTTTAAAATGACAGAAAATATTTCACAAAGTCGTATTTTTAATTATCAATATCTTTTGAAGCTAAATATCATGATAATAGGAAAATTATTTTTTTTTAGAAAAATGCATTTCCAATGCAGATCCATTTTTTCGATTCACTTTTGAAAGCGATTTTTTTTATTTTTTCAAATTATCTTTTTTGTAGAATTGCTTCGTCAACATATTTAAAAAAATATATGACTCATATATATTTAAATTTCCATATATATTTTAATTTCCGTAAACATTTCCTCCATTTTTAATAAATGAACTAAAAACTAATTTTGCATTTTTGAGTAACCACAAACGTTTTTAAACGTTTTTTAAATTAATAAATTCAGATATTTATGTATTAAATAAGTTTATAATTTACTCTTTTCGTAAAACGCATAAAAGCTTAAATATTAAAAAACAATAATATTTTGTATGGGAAAAAGTTATGGTATATTTTACTAAACATTTTTAAAAATAGTAATCATTTCCGTCACAAAAATCCTAAATTGGTTTACTGAACCAATAAATCATTTCTTAAGATGAATTGGAAAAAAATAAAAATCGAAGGGGGCGAACGCTTTAAAAAATGTATCTGAAAAATGTACTTGTATTATAATGCACATTGTTTTAAAAAGTATTCATTTTTCAATTATGGAATTCGAAGAGCTCGAACTTAAAAAGTTATAAATATTTAAATATTCATACTTCGTAAATTTTTTACCATTTTATATAAAAAATATTGCAAGTTTTTCGAAATTTGGAAAAATAAAAATGGAGATATTAAATTTATTCTCTAGCGAAAAGGTATTCTTAATTTCAAGAAAATCGGAGCACATAAAATGAAAAAACCGGTATGTTTTCATCGATTTCTACTGGAATTCATGATATATTAAACTTCAGATTCAACAGTTTGTAAATCAGAGGAACATACATATAACTTTAGAATTAAAATTATTCAACATGTCTAATTAAACATATATATTAATATTAGCATATTAATGGTCAAGGTCCATCAGAGATATTTGCGCAAAACATTTGTTTTAATGTTGTTTATACTTGATGAATAAAAATGAAAAATATATTTAAATTGGGCAGTATTATGAGCATTTCCAGGGCGATTTTTTTATAAAAATAAGTAAGGAAAAATTTATATATATTACAAAGAAGCATGATATCACCAAAAAAAGTCAAATTTAAAACGAACTCTGATAAAAATCGAAACGTTAAGAAATTGCCAAATTATATGTTTTGTTCTTTTTCTGAAAGTGTGAAAAATCACAATCAACTTTCTGATATTGTCATTAATATACCTTCCAAATTTTTATTACTTTTAAATCGTTGTTTGACACTTATTTAAAAAAAAAAGGAAAAGAACTCTTTAAACATCAAAAACAACAGCCGAATCAATCAGGTACACTGGTTATTAACGAGTTAAGATGCCTCCTGAAGTTCATACTGCATGTTATCTCGATGTTTGGCTTTTGTTAAACTCGTAACAGAAAATACGCTTTCTGCACATGCATTGCTTGTAGGGATCGTAAGGATATCAAGGACAAGTTCTTTATAATGATATGTATGTATGTGTATCATATTTAAAACTATATACGTTTGTGCAAAATTCCAATATTATTATATATTGGAATACAATATAATATAATATAATATAATATAATATAATATAATATAATATAATATAATATAATATAATATAATATAATATAATATAATATAATATAATATAATATAATGTAATATAATATAATGTAATATAATATAATATAATATAATATAATATAATTTAATATAATATAATATAATATAATATAATATAATATAATATAATATAATATAATATAATATAATATAATATAATATAATATAATATAATATAATATAATATAATATTATATAATATTATATAATATAATATAATATAATATAATATAATATAATATAATATAATATAATATAATATAATATAATATAATATAATATAATATAATATAATGTAATATAATACAATATAATATAATGTAATATAATATAATATATTATAATATAATATAATATAATGTAATATAATATAATATAATATAATATAATATAATATAATATAATATAATATAATATAATATAATATAATATAATATAATGTAATATAATATAATATATTATAATATAATATAATATAGTATAATATAATATTATATTATAAAACATAATATAGTATAATATAATATAATTTAATATAATATAATATAATATAATATAATATAATATAATATAATATAATATAATATAGTATAATATAATATA